>LQNS02000211.1:49841204-49851219 GCA_001587735.2 Parhyale hawaiensis
CAGTACTCTGCTTGCCATTTTCACACTCTTGTCAACTTGCTGACTGTGTTGTAGCTTGTTTGTAATAGTGATTCCTAAGTCCCGTTGTTGGGTGACAGCAGCCAATACCGTCCCATTTATCTGCAGTGGGGGCGAAGGGTTCATCAGCCCTATGCGTATTACTGAGCATTTGTCGACATTAAAGCTCATCTGCCACCATCTGCTCCATTCCATGAAGTGGTCAAGGTCGTGTTGGAGCTCGGCTCTTTTGGTGGCAAGATGACATAGTTTAGCATCATCCGTAAATTTACTGATGTTAATTGATGTAAATTGAGAACAGAAGTGGTCCAAGTAAGCTACCTTGGAGAACCCCTGATGAAACTTGCGTCCAGGCACTCGTCTCTCCTTCAAGTTTTACTCGCTGCTGCCGACCCGTAAGCCATGCCCTGATACATCTTAAATAGTCTCCCCGGATGCTATGGGCTTCCAATTTTTTCATTAGCCGTAGATGGGGGTCTTTGTCAAAAGCCTTTTGGAAGCCTAGATACACAAGGTCTACGCCCTTTTGTTCCTCTTTAATATCTGTAACTTTTGAGAAAAAGTTCAGTAGGTTTGTTAAGCAGCTTCTTCCATTTCGGAAGCCATGCTGAGAGTTGGCTATGAGATGCTGCATCCTCAGGTGATCAGTGATGCGATTTTTCAATAGGCGTTCGATGGTTTTGCTGACGACCGATGTAAGACTGATTGGTCGATAGTTGCTGGGGCTTTCCTTATCCCCCTTCTTATGTATCGGTATCACGTTAGCTAGTTCCAATCCTTCGGAACTTCTCCTGTTCTTAGAGACCGATTAAATATTTCGAGCAGCGGCTTCACGATGACTGGAGCCATTTCTCGTAGTGCACGGGAAGTAAGATTATCAGGGCCATTGGATTTGTACACATTTAGTTGGGTTAGTTCTTGAAGAACCTCAATCTCCGTGAAAACACATGTGTTTATGGGAGCAACTCGCATCGGTGCTGGTTCAGGGATATTCGCAACATAAATAAATAAATATATATGGGGTTGCAATGCATGTTTGCTGTTCCCTCCTCGATCGCGTACGATACACGAATATTGGCAGCAGTACAGTTAGTGGCAGACGTACGAAATGTGCAATTAGATCTAACCAACATGTGTCACTGGGCATCGGAAAACATGACCATCATCAAACCAAATTCAAACTGCTACAATAGGGAAAACTCTTCCCTTGCTGAATCTATATTCTACACGACGAGAGAAGGGAACGAAATTGAAAAAAAATTAAGGGACCTTGGGGTGATAGTACTATCTTCATGCTACTTTTGAAGATCACGTGGCTCGAGTCGTTACCATAGGCCATAAATGCAGGGGATGGGTGCTTCGAATTTTCTCTTCACGAGAGGCAGACACAATGCTCACCTTATAGAAACAACAAGTACTGCCGATGATAGAATACTGTTCGGCTCTTTGGATACTTACCGAGCAAACGGGAAGACCAAAAGCGCCTCAAGGCAATCCAGAGATCGTTCACTGATAAAATCCAGGGCATGCAGGAATTAAACCATCACGAAATGCATTCCTACTTTCGAGTGTACTCAATTAAACAGAGATTTAAGCGCTTTACGATACTATCATATATGTTTGGAAAATTCGAGAAGGAATTTCTGTGTCAAGGGGTGAATTCGGGCCAGACGCTCAGATCGTACTGGTTGTAATTGTGATAATTTCGAGTTCGGGAAGGGGGGGGGGGCTGCGGCGAGGTTGTTCAACAAAATGGCATGTCACATTCGAAATACCACCGAAATTTAAAAACTTACTGGACACATAGTTACTGAAAGTGCCAGATAAACGAGCTGTCATCTGCTAGGCGCAATGTGGGGATAACTCGCCACCAGCCATCCCGTTGATCACGGACTGCAGCATCACCTCTGCAGAAGATGGGCGACGTGTATAACGTCACCTGGACCACGTCTGAAGAATCTTCGAGGTAAGGTAGGTAGTGAGACTGAAAGTAAATCCTGTTTAAAATATAGCTAAACTAGGGGTTACGAAGTATGAATATAGAGGAGTCGGAAACCTACTTGCTTCAGGAGTGTGAGTCCGACTGACTCTGGACGACTTCACAACATACCCAAAATTTCAAAAAACTATTCAGAATTCATGATCTTGAGTTGCAAAAATAATTAAAGATATAGCCAATGTCGACTAATATTGTTTTAGGCTTGACACGTGTGCAGGCTATTGACAGTAGACTAAGTAGCTGAATAGTTAAGTACCAATAGATTCTTGCCTAATGCTAAAATTACCTATATTTTATGAATTAATGCGATAATTTCAGATCGTAGATGGTGCAAATATGCAAACAATAAAGAATTACATAGTAAATGCCAACATAATATATTTTTAAGCTTAACGATGGTGTAAAATTTTGGCATTCAGTAGCTACTTAGCCTGTTAGAACAGTTTTTCTGGACGATAATTATTAGAGGATATCACAGAATTATTTGAACAAATTTTAATCTACGGATATTACAATGAAATACACGTGTCACTCTATTCAGAAGCATGTTCAAAACTGTTGCGTTTAGCTAATAGTTACGAAGAGTTCATATTTAAGAAGTGCGATTTACTGCACATGCGAGTACAAGAAAAATCCTAATGTTTATATTATGAATACCGGGGTTAAATTAGGTTAGATAGTTACAGACGATATTCAAAATGACGCTCATATGAATGGCTTCGATGCATCCGTGGAGGCAGCGGCAGAGTGATTACAAAACCCGTGCGAAGATACTACAAGGAGATTCCCCAATGGTTGCACAGCCTTCAATAATCCTACTGGTTAAGTTCTTCTTCGGACAGAACTGAAGTGCGCCGGAGCACCATCTTGTTGAAACCACATTCCTCAGCGATTCGCCAAGGGAATATTTTCTAGTAACTCAGGCAATACCTCATCAAGAAACGTCCAATAAATGCGTCCAGTGAGAGTGTTTGCGGCAGGACATATTGACCGATCATATTGTGGTCAAGAACGCTTGCCCACTCATTTACAGAAAACCTAACTTGGGCGACTGCTTTGCCGCTTGGTATGCGGATGAACGTGGCACCAGCACTGCTCATTGTGTGTTTTGAAGGTTTCCTCTCCCGTGACTGTTGCCGCATCCGAGAAAATCACTTTTGATGAAAAATGGGAATTTTCTTGTAAAAAAAAGACCTGGCAAATTGAACGCGCCATACATAATCGTCAACTTAATGGCCAAAGCTTCCCAGCTAGGCCATTTTAAGCTGACTTCTTCTCACTTCCGCTCCATCTATATGTTTAAGCTCCGTATATCAGCGGCTATCGATCATGCTTCCGTGCATTCATGACCATCTCTTTGGCGGAGATTTTCTCCCCTTTTTTTATTTTTTCTTTCTTTTTTTCTTTTTCGTCTTCCATTTTTTTCTCCTCTCGTTTCCCCAGTCCTCTACATCCTACTAACATAATGGCAATAGCTCATAGAGTGCCGGGGTGTAAGCTCCGATGTCTCCTAGGGAATGGGCCTCTTGGTTCGTCTACTGCCGCCTATCTAATCTAAAACACCAAGCCCTATACACGCTGAACGTAAAATGGATGTTCAAGACTGTCTACCAGCACACGCCACACCGTCATGTGACTCCCATCATCAGTCCCATGATGAACATTTGATGCAGCACGTGGGCTTGTCCTTGGAGCGTATGAAAATCTTGTGGAATAGCTAGCTACCTCCATTTGTCCAGCTCACACTGTTCGAGGGCGGCCTGCGGCAGGTCTGGCACCGCGGAAAGTTCCGGTTTCACGGCGTCTCCTGCATGTGTACGGCTGCGAACGTTTGATGTGCTGACACATTTCTATTGGGATAGCTTTCTCAGTACCTACATACATTCCGGCTGTTCTCCGAGAATTACGGTTTGCCATCCGTAAATTAAGTGCACATCCGTGAGTTCACTAGGTATTCGATAGTTGATCCGTTGTCGTCTGTACGTTGTTGATATGCTGCACACAGACTGATCACTGATAACGACCGAGCTCCTGAAGTGTAACTTTTTCTTTGCTGTACAGTGAAGTTCCTCGTCCGCCTGTGTAGTAAATCGCACGTCTCTAATTTTAAATATCGGAAACTTTTCAAAGAAACACTTTCGGACATGGCTCTATAGAGTGCAATATACTTGGCTATTTCATTGTCAGGAGCCGTAGGTTAAAAAAAAATTCAAAGAATTCTGGGACGCCCTTCATACAAAAATTAAGGGTGCCAAATGGTACTAGTGATGCTAAATAATATTAATGTGAAAAAAATACTTTGTGGCATAATGAGGAGCTACCGTATATATTTTGGTAAAACGCAGTTTTACAAACTCAATAGTCATGCTAAATGCAAACAGTATCAAAGCGTGGGAGTCAGAAGTCGGAAAACTGAAAGACCAGGAGTCGGGGTAGGACTTGACCGAACCGACTCCGCAACCTTGGTTCAACTGACAAAAAAATTTAAAAGTGATTCGAAACGCTAACATCCTATGCTAACGCTTTACCTTCTCATATCTTGTAATGGTCGTAACCACATACATTCCTACGTATTCAGATCTATGCAAATTAATCATAACAATTAAGGAAGTCGTAAACATGAACTAGGCAGATACAAGTAACACCTCCTAACTTTGGAGTTGATTTGGGCATAGGGGAGTGGTGACAGAGTCGACCATCATAGCAGTAACAGTGGAGAGAACAAAAGTGCCTGTGTTTTCAATATATTTGGATCGTTAAGAACAGTAACTGTTTATTAGCGTGCCAAGTGCAAGTTGTTTGTCGGAGAAATGTGGCTTGCTGCGGCGCCCCAAGTACAGGGTAATGCCTATAGAATAGATACTGAAATAAAACTGCTCGCGTAGATATCTGAAGCTGTAAGACATCCACTACTATTTTAGCTAAGATCGTGAAACAGCCCAATCGGCAAGGATATGACTTGCAGACTGTAGTCATAAACATGAATGATACTTGGCTCATATTGACTTATCATGCAGAAGTTTGTTGAGTAATCATGTTGGCCATATTTTATATTCCTTCAACAGTGAAAAATACATAAATGTAATGGACTGCAGACAAATGCTGAACCATTAACCACAAGTGTGGTATAAAATATAACCCTTTTGTTACTCTTGAAAAATGTTCATATTGACTGTATCTAGGTACTTGTTTTCAAAGTTTAGACCTGACAAATTGTAGCTATAACATCCTTCATAAGCCGAAACGGCTTCCATTTTATGTAGGCTATGTAGCTATTTTTCAGAAATTTTTACAAGACATTTAATGCTTACACAATTTCTGGAGACGATATCGATTTTTACACTTGGTCTGTGTCTCACATCAGACTACAGCTAAACGAAGTAAACAGGTAAAAGTGCTCCATAGGAAGGATGAACTAAAAGTTAGCATTTGTTGGCCAGTCATCGACTGTACCCTGATTGAGATAGCCTTCTAATTTTTTGCCATAAGGCATAAATTGTTAATTGTTACCATGATTTGATTATCAATGAGATATTGGATGAATAGGCAAAGCACTTTCTCAAAATTTAAATTGGTGCAGAACAAAGAAAAAGCATTAAATTGATTATTGGAAACTCTCCCTCCATAACCCTCCAGAAAAAAAAAACACTATCTACCCACTGTAAAGACCTTGGGTTTTAAGACTTTTTTCCAACCCTGTTTCAAACACCGATATTCCTGCTAGAAACTGAGCTTCTAAGCTGGAGCCACACTATACAGCCTATACCATCGCACAGTCACCTTATGGGTAGACGTTCATTCCACACGTCGACTCACACACAAAGTGGATGTTCGGCAGCCAAGATACACTTGGAAGTCTTATATGTAGGAAGAAGTGAGGGCTGAGCGGGCGCCCATAAGTTGGGTGCGCGATCGCAGAGTGTAGCCCCGGCATCAGCATGTCCTGATAGGGTTAACAAGGGGTACAATCGAACATACCACGCAGAGGTTCCATAAGCCAATCTCAGGATATTAGACTGATGCCGAGAGACACTAAAAAATTGTACTAATAAAATATCTCCTTATGCTTTAAATATGTAAGTAAAAAAAGATTAGATAGGCGGCAGTAGAAAAAAATCACAGCCTACCTCGCTTCTTCTACTCATGGAAGGATCAGCCAATACACCTAAGAAGCCTTCTGTTTTAATACCTTAACAAGGTTCAATTCACAATTAAAAAAACACTGCTCTAAACCCAGTTTCTAGGCAAGCCTGGGAAACGTAATTAAGAATTTAATATATAATGTAATTTATTCCAAAATTGTCTGAAAACTAGTGTCAAGGGTAGGTTCGGGGGCAATAAATGAAAGTGATGACAACGCTGTCCCTCAAACAACTCTACAAGTCGTAACAACAGTTTGCTAAGGAACGTTTCCAACACAGAAAAATGTTCTCCTATAACCAACCCTATCACATTACCGTTTTTCTTCGGTGACTGCATAAGCAAGTTAAAATTGAAGCTGTTGGCTCTTTAGTTCCCTTTGTGTCTAGTGCTTTAAACTCGAACTTGAGCCTATTTACAGACCAGATTTACACGCTTAACTCTAAACTAATTCTTTTTATCAAAAAATAGTCTCCAAACACTCGACAACTGCTAGATGGATACACGGATACACTCGCGAGTAAACTCGTAACCAATAATAAGGTAACTGGACCAAGAACAGACCATCCACAATAACACCGAGCTAAAGATTTCCGAACACATTCTCAATTCCCCCCCTCCCTCCAGTTATTTTTAGACGTCTGCCCCGCAAGACGGTTATTTTCTTAGTCTATGGTTTGCGGCTGGAACTGGTATGGCCATACACAACTTACAAGAGAGGAACACCCTAGTCTTCGAACTTGGTTTCCGCTTGGTGCTAGTAGCTATAACCTGTTTTAGAGACCAGACCAATTACAAGCAAGGTCTTTATGAAACCTCAGTAGCGGCTGAGAAATATGTTTTTCTCAATTTCTTCCTTGTTCTTCACCAGCTCTTTCGAATAGGCTGGAAAATAGTTCAGCCCCTTACTGCACTGAATGCAACCGTAAAATTTCTGGTGGTCTATATTTTAGAAATTACAGCCTCGCGAGATCTTGCGTGTCATCGTAGTAGTAGGTATTATAAGAAGATTTAAGCCTCCCTAAATAAGTACTAAGCTCTTCTAAGAGAGGAAAAGGAAGGGACATATAGCATGTCGATAGAAAAACTGGGAACCCATGCACGAAGGTGTTCCCACACAGGATCATCGAGCATGGGAACAGCAAGTCGGGAAAGAAGAGGAAGAACAGACAACAGCAAGGTCAGTAGGAGTATGAAAGTGGAAGGAAGCAAAACGGGCACGAAAGACAGACGTCCCGAAGGCCTAACTAATGGCTAAGGTAACCTACACAAACCCCCTGGGGGCGCTACTCCCCATAACATAGGATGGGCGAACCTAACTAATCTAATGTCATCGTAGTTCTGACAGAAGAAACTGCTGTCAAAATCAGAGGTAAAGTCAACTCTGACTGCACCTTCCACTGGAAAACCAACACGCACTGGTTCGTGCAGCAGACATAAGCCAACTGGCCCCAGAGGAGTAAGTACAACTGCAGTCGACAACAGGTCGCTAAGAACTATGGCGCCGAAACGGAAGGTTCAACGACCCGCCACGCACCCTCTACCCTAAGATACGTGCTCCCACGATAGCTTAGCAAACCAAGCAAATTTGCCGATTCAGCGAGCCGAGCGCCATGACAAACACCACCTGGACTGGGAATCGTCCCCGGGACCCTCAGCACAACTGTGCAGCACGCAACGTCCGCAGCTAATTATTCTTCAGTGAGTGAAACGCTCTCAAACTTTAATGAGAAATGCTGAATAATTGAATGAGTAGCTGTATTGTAATGCACAGCTGTGCGCGTGTTCTACTTCTTTATATTAAATAATTTTCTTGAACTCTTTTCACAGTTAATAAACTTCTGCGGGCCACTGTATGACCTTAGCCACAGGGACAATGCTAGAAGAGGGGAACAGCAAGAGACATTTAATTCACGGAGGGCAACCGCATATACGAACAGCAAGTCAACGAAGACGAGGGCAAAATAAACCAATTGCGTTATTGTCATTTTTATTATTATTATCACTAGTGTACCCGGCCGCACTACCGTCGTTCGCGACACCTTTGCGTTCACGTAAGCTTTCCTGCGTGCGCCACCACTAAAATAAACACTACCTAAGCTAACCTAACCTACCCTTACCCAACGTAACCTAACCTCCTTACCTAACTTTCTAATCTAACCTTACCCAAACTAACCTTTCTAACCTTACCTAACCTGTTACCTAACCTAACGTTACCTAACCTAACCTTACCTAAACAGCGAGCAGCGCGGCGCGCCAACTTGAACGCCGCTCACACTCACACGATCTGCGTACACAAACACGCACACAAAGGTGTCGTGAACGACGGTAGCGCTACCCGGCCGTCAAAACGACGGTAAAGAATTTATGATACTTCTCTATCGATCACAATATTATTATCAATTTTCTTATGTAACTGCCAAAGGGAAGGAAGCTAAGAGATAAGCATGCTTTAGGGCTAACTTCTACTGAACAACAGCAACCTTTGCTTCGGTTGTAAACCGAAAAGTAATTCTTTTTAGTCCGTAGCGAGGCCGTCGAGATAGAGACTCCTTCTCGATGGTCTCGCCCGCAGTCGACATAGCCCGTAATACAAACTGAGCTCCAACTGTATCCAAGATACCTACTGTGTGATATATCATATAGCTAGCCTACGTCGGAAGTTTTTTTTTTTTTTTACTCAAGCGAGTTTTTCTGTTGAAGGAAGAGCCCAAATTGGGAAAAACTATTGGCTCGTTCTTTACCTGCCTGCTAGCTGCTGAAGAATATCACACTATTTGCTTAATTGATTAACTATGTAGTCAATTATATCATCAGCGTGAACTTAGAATGAAGGAAAATTCAGAAGAGAATCCAAATCGCGATGCATCAGATTGTTAAGGGATTTCAACGGTAGCAAAGCCAGATCTGCATTCACATAGGCCTACACGTTTGCCCTCATCTTCAACCTGGTTTATTTTCTACCTATCAGTTTTCAATGAAGCGTGATAGGATGACCACAGTCTCCAACCTGGCAAAATTTTCGCCTGTTTTCTTAAAGCATGACAGAAAACTGACAGATCAACAAAGAAACAGATAAGATAAATACGCATCGGTCTCTATTACGGTATATTGTAGACTAAAGTACCCGCGCTGCCAAAGATGACAGCGAGCAATTTTTGATGACCCGTATTCATTTTACAGAAAGCCAATCATTCTAGGCTATCAAAAAATTTTCTTTCATCACATAACGTAATTAGGCCTAGTGGTCAGCAGTTTGGCTTTCGAAGTAAATGTAATATAACGCTAGCAATTTTTCATTTTGTAACTGACCTTCTAAAATGCTTCCACAATAAAACATGGCATTTCATTATTCTTAGATCTTCTAAAAGCGTTCGACACCGTAGATAAAGCAATTTTATTAAAAAAAAAACTTGATCATTATGGCGTCCGGATTGCAGCAAAGGCACTGATTAATAGTTACCTGTCTAATAGGGGTCGATATGTACTCTGTAACGGTGCCAAATCACATGTATTACCTATTAATTCCGGGTTCCCCAAGGAAGCATTTTAGGCCCGTTAGTTCTTAACCTTTTTATTAATGACATTGTATGCAGATGACGCAGTTTTCTACACCAACAGTAGTAATTTTCAAGCTGCTATAACTGATATGCAAACTTTTTTAAATGTGGTGTCTGAATGGTTAACTCAAAATAGATTAACTGCTCATAAGAATAAAACCAAATTACTGCTTTTCTCCCCCTGCACTCGCCAACAGTTGCCACCTATCTTCTTTAACAATAACCTACTAGAGTGGGTGCCCCAAATAAGATATCTTGGACTGATCCTGGATGAAAAGCTGTGTTTTAAGTCCCATAT
>LQNS02000211.1:49861897-49874932 GCA_001587735.2 Parhyale hawaiensis
AATATTTCTAACAAATTACTGTACACACAATTTTTAATGTAAGCTGTAATATAATAATCGAAGAACACCTCCCGCCTGTGGAGACACAAATGTTTAATAAATAAATAAATAAATAAATTGTTGGAGTTTTCAATCCTGTTTTTTAGGCTCCATGCGCATTTCCTGGTCCTGACTTTGAGACAATCAGTGTTTTTTTGAGCAAATATCAGGCTTGCGCTATTAGATCTTGGCACATTCATTAATCTGCAGAATATGTCATTATAAGCAACCCGCAAGCGCTGAATAGATTTCTTTTTGAAGCTACCCCAAAGTGAGTTACAGTACTGGGGGTAGCAATAGGTCCGGAATAATTGACATTTCACTTCTTCAGAGCAGTGACTGAATTTTCTAATTAACGTGTTACCAGCTCCATGGAGCTTCCGCGCTCCTTTCTCTATATCCTGGTTATCACGAAAATCATCAGTGATTTTATGACCCAGTTAACAGAAGTTGCTTACATAGTGAAGCTGTACACTACTGAGAACAGAATGTTTATGACCGGGAAGGCTACTTCTCCTAGGCCTAATATACATGCAAACTGTTTTTACTGTTTTATATTCAATACAAAGATTATTCGCTACGCCCTCGCAGATTGCGAGCAGCTTTTGTAGTCCTGTAGCATGGGGAGCGGCAAGCACTATGTCGTCAGCATAACTAAAAAGCATTTACTGCTTTATTGTTAATATGACAGCCTACTCCAGCTGCATTTAGTTTTGTATGGATACAGTCAATGAAGATATTGAACAGAACGGGAAACAGTAAGGCCTCCTTGTCGTATACCATTAGTCTTGCAAAACGCTGATGATGTTTTCGCCCCCTGTTTTACATAACATTTCTGGGTTTGAAACCAGTAGTTTAACATTTTTACACTGTAGGGTGGTATTTGTTTCTTCAGCATACACTTAAACAGAGAGTAATGATGCACTCTATCAAATGCTGCATCAGCGTCTAGAAAACACAGATAAATGGGAGAGCCATTGTTGGTGAAATGATTTATAACTTGTTTTAGCGCAAAGACAGCCATTTCTGTGCCGTGTTCTGCTTTAAAGCCAAATTGGTTATCTGCGGTGTTTATATATATTGTCATCCGTCTCTGAAGAACCTGTTCTGCTAACTTTGAAAGAGACGTGGCTACGGCTGTAGGGCGGTAGTTGTATGTTACAGACACGTTCTCACACGTCCGACCCAGTACCGCATTTTAGCTCTCCGTGTTGGATCAGGCGCCGCGACGTGAAAAGTAATATCGTTGCCGCCGATATTTTGCAGATTTCACGGACGTGATTTGACTTTTGCAGTAATGAATGCCGATCTTCTCATTGAACAGGA
Source organism: Parhyale hawaiensis (assembly GCA_001587735.2). Classification (NCBI taxonomy): domain Eukaryota; kingdom Metazoa; phylum Arthropoda; class Malacostraca; order Amphipoda; family Hyalidae; genus Parhyale; species Parhyale hawaiensis. The sequence goes on from LQNS02000211.1 coordinate 49,863,263, forward strand.
ACGCAGCTATCCAGTTCTATATTTGTCTAATCCAAAATACATGGACAGCAGTTTCAAACAAGTGATACCATATGGACGAAAATTTATGAAGTTGATATTAATGTTGTGCGCGGTCGATCGCGCTGCGCAAACGATCGATCGGTCGTTCAAACGCCTAACCTAACCTTACCTAACCTAACCCAACCCAACCTTACCTAACCCAACCTATAATCTAACCCCATCTCACCATTGACTAAAATTGACGGTGCCCGAAATTTCAAAATAAAAAAAAAAAACAGGCCTTGCCTCCCCTAACCTACCCGATATACTCAGAAATAGGGGGAAAGTTGTAGAAAAACATTGATTAGATTAGGTTAAGCGTTTGAACGATCGATCGATCGATCGATCGTTTGCGCAGCGCGATCGATCGCGCAAATCCATCGATCGCGCACAACATTAACACCACACGTTTTTTTAACTGATCTCGCACCCATACTCGCTTTTTCGCACTTTGCTCCGCCTCCTCCTCCTCGTCTAGAATTAAGGCAATTATTGCCTAGCCCACGTCTGCAAACGTTGCCATCTCGGAATCACTGATCATCCAGTACGGCGGCACCACGGATATGTGTGAAGAGACGCCACTGACGCACCACGGACATCACTGACACTCAACGTGCCGGAACGAACACGAACATGCGTGAACACACCATAGCTATTCTGCAAGAACTGAAAAAAAAAGAAAAATGAATGACTGTTCACCAAAAAACTTTGTACATATATAGCTAGTCTCTGTTTTTCAGCAGATAGCCTATAGGTTACCTTCGATGCGCTGAATATTAAAGCAACACCTGCTTCTCTGTCACATATGAGGTAAAGTCTTTGGGCTACGCCGATTAGGCCTATAAAAAAAATCTCATCTTCTGACAAAATCGATCATTCACTGGTCAAGAACGAGAATAAGGTCTAATTATTTTCCAGGGAATTACAGAAATATCGATGTACTGGTTTCAAATATTACCTCAGTTTTCCTCAAACGAACTGTTGTCACACGGTTTTACGCTTTCATGTACTTGTACGAGTATTTTCGCATTTAGTATTTTGGCAAAGCTAATGTAGAGTACGTGATGCTGCGACTTGCGATGAGGTCATGTACGCCACTTCATGGCTCTGCCAGGTCAATGTTTCTTTCCAGCTGAATGATGTGGCTTGGGGGGGAGAGATCTTCCAAGAATAAGGCTGTTGTAGCCTACTTTGTTACAGCTGCGGCGAATATAACTTTGATTATGACAGGAATCCAGCCATAAACTTTATAAAACGTGATGACTATTTTTATTACCTGTCACTAATGTGCAGAAATGTTAGTATCGATTTCAAATGAAGATCGGATTTTTACCTCCGCCAAAGAGCCTGAAAGAGGTTATGTTTTCGTCGGGTTTCTCTGTATGTTATTCTGTCTGTCACTAAGATAACTCAAAAAGTTGTGGGCGGAGGAGGAACAGTTGATTAACTTTGGGTGAAGCTCCGTTCATAAGTTTGTTGGTCTACTTTCTTTTTCTCAATCCCATCATAACTCAAAAAGTTACGGAATGATTTTTATGAAATTTCCATGAGTTGTTAGGTGGGTAGCTAGGTACATCACGAAGAATATATGACCCAAATTTTTGCGATGATGTTTGTTCGTTAGTTTGTCGCTGTTCTTAATTGTATGCTTGTTAGCACAATACCTCAAAAAATTATGAATGGATCTTTCTGAAATTTGTAGGAGTTGTTCGTAATGTTAAAGGACACAAATTATTCCATTTTGGTGATGATCGGTTGGTCCGTTTGTGAGTTAGACTAAGGTTTGTCAGAATGTTTGTTAGCAGCATAACTCAAAAAATTATAAATGGATCTTTAAAAAAAAATTACTGAAATTGTTAATACTGTTGAAGGGCACAAATGATTAGATTTTGGTGTTGATACAAAGAAGATAATGGTATTAGAACCAATTTGAATTTTTCGTAATCGTGGCCGTGACTGGCGGAGGTATGCAAGTCCAAGGACATTATCATTCCCTTGAACAAGGCATTAGTGAGGCCACACGTAGAATATGCTGTTTAATTCTGGTCGCCGCATCTCTGTAAAGATATCGATAACATGGAAAGAGTCCAATGCAGAGCAACGAAATTGATACCTCAGCTGAGAAACAAGTCGTATGAACGTCGCCTAAAAGAACTGGGTCTGATCTCTCTCAAGCAAAGACGACTCAGGGGGCAACTAATAGAAACATTCAAGTATTTGAATGGCTTCAACGACGTACCTACAACGGGACTCTTTGGAAGATACCTTAATGATCGCTTGCGAAACAACGGTCAAAAACTCAAGCATAGAGCTCGAAGGACAACCTTAAGTCAGCAGTTCTTTCCCTATTTCTTAATCGGCATTTGGAATAGACTTCATTCAGACTTTGTTGGTGCGGAGTCAGTCAACTCGTTTAAAAATAGTCTTGACATACATTGGGAGAGACATCCTCCACAGCTAAGAAGAACCCCTCCTCCACGAGTCGCAAGCTCTTAACGGCCAAAGCTTCCGAGGCCATCTTAATCCGCCTTCTTCTCACTTCCGCTCCAACTACATCGTTAAGCTCCGCATATTAGCGGCTAGTATCAATCATGCTTGCGTGCATTCATGATCATCTCTTTGGCTGAGATTCTTCTCCCTCATCTTTTTTCTTTCCTTTCTTTCTTCTTCCTTCTTTTCTTTTCTCTTTTCCCCAGTCCTCTATATCCTACTAACAATGGCAATAGCTCATAGAGGGCTGTAGCGAAAGTTCTGGTGTCTCTTTGGGAATGGGCCTATTGGTTCGTCTACTGCCGCCTATCTAATCTCTGCGCACTCAGAGTGCTCTTTTTTTTTTGTTTTTACAAACGGTGCAGCACAAAATCTTGAAATTGCAAAATGATCTTATATATATTTAAACCTACCTATGAACTAAGCTGGTACAATGAAATTGGTGTTATTTTCACAGTCAACGCTACGAAGTTACTAACAATCCATATGAAAAACTAAGACTTATTACAGAATGGTTTTTGTCGACAGTTTCGGTTGATGGTAAGCACGTTTATGAAACTCGTGGCTGGATTTCTGTAGCTGGATTTCGTGGCTGGATTTCTCTTTTTGACTAAATGAATAATCGATTTTGTCAGAAAATGTGAATTTTTAAATGATCGGCATAGTACAAAATCCTGATATTTACAGATAAACGCGCGTCATAATTGTATTAAGTAGCATACCTACATCAGAGTCGTCTTATAACAGTCGGAAAATTTTTTAACATTGTTCTGAGAGGTGACTAGCGTATTGAGTCAGTTTCATAACAGAATCGGCATCGGCAATAATTTGCCTATGCCACGTCTCCAGAAGTGCCGATTCTCACCGATGCCGATAACATTCAAAACGCCCATTCTTGCATGCCGATGCCGAGCGGCACATTTTCAATAGGAGAGTGCTCATATATACAGTGGGGGGAAATAAACATCCGTACACCATGAAACTGTTTATTTAAAAAATCTAGCGATCCAGAAATAAATATATTGATACAGAACCGGTATTTGTATTTAAGTGTTATAAATTTATAGATTTCAACAAAACCGAAAATTATAATTAATTATATGAATTATATAATATTTCACAATATCTGGAGTTTGAAAAATGTACCTATTCATGGAAAACTATCTTTTCATTTTAAAATTGATTTGCTTGTTCAAGAACTTTCCAAAACCTTCCAGATTTTACGTTAGAAGTCTAGTATAGGCAGTCCATGAACAGCTTTGGGTTCATTATTTCGTGCGACATCGTAGAAGGTTGTAACCATGGCAAAAACCAGGGAGCTTATGGATTCTGTAAAAGAGTTGATTACTAAACAATGGAAATCCGGGAAAAGTTGTAGGCAAATATCACAGACACTCAAAATACAGTTTACCACCACCAGGACATTAACCAAAATGTTTAAAAGTTTGGAAACCATCGAAAAGCAACTTAGATCTGGCAGGCCGCGGAAGAGTTCCCCTAGAGCTCAAGAAAAATGGTCAAGAAAGGGTCCGAAAATCCCATAACTACTCGCAAAGAGCTTTACGAGGACTTGCTAGCAGCAGGGCAAGCGTGAAGACCGGAACACACCAGGAGCAGTTCAGCGAGAAGCTGGCAGGCAGGCTGGCAGTTTTTGAAAAGCACGGAATGCATTGGGGCGCGCACACCGAACAGCGGCAGTTGAGCAGGCCGCTGCAGCTTTTCGGTGTGCGCGCTCCAATGCAGTCCACGTTCTCAAAAACTGCCAGGCTGCCTGCCAGCTTTTCGCTGAACTGCTCTTGGTGTGTTTCGGCCGTTAGCTTTCGCAAAATAAGCCACGAGCTGCACCAAAACCGTTTACGTTCTTGAACTCCCCGCAAAACTCCCCTGCTGTCGAAACGAAATAGGGAAGCTTGTCTGAAATTTGTCCGTGAGCACAAGGACACGCTAGAGTCGTTCTTGGGAAACGTGTTGTGGTTGGATCAGACTCTAATAGAGCTATTTGGACGAAATTCAAAGAGCCATGTGTGGAGGAAGGACGGAATGGCATTCGCACCAAAAACACCATTCCCAGTGTGAAATTTGGTGGTGGTAACGTTATGATTTGGGGATGCTTTTCATCACGTGGAACTGGTAACATTCATTTCATAGAAGGGAGAATGAACGCTCACATGTATCAGAACAGTTTGAGGGAACATTTGTATGCGTCGGTTCAAAAACTCGGGCTACCGCAAAAATTCGTTTTTCAGCAGGACAACGACCCAAAAAATACGTTTAAAATCACAAAAAAATGGTTCACCGATATCATGTACAACACCTAGAATGGCCAAGTCAATCGCCGGATATAAATCCGATAGAAAATTGCGGCGATTTATGAAATTAAATATCAATGAGAGGAGGACGAAGTCCATTCCAGAACTCAAAAAACTGAACAAGGAAGAATGGGCTAAAATCCCTCGGGGCAACATGTCAAGACTTGGTAAAAAAATTATACAAAAAATTAATTCCCGTTGAGCTGCACAAAGGCTACGCCGCAAAAATATTAAATGTTTTTTAAAATTGGTTTTTGAGCAGTACGAATCTATACTGTTTTTCAACCCAAACTATATAAATTATGATTTTACGCTTCTTCTCTACCACTCTAAAATAGTTTTTCTCCACGGTATCAAATTTATTCAAAACAATTCGAGAGCAAAAACATATTACAGCACTAGTTACAAAGAATTTAAAATTTTAAAATCTTTGTAACTAGTGCTGTAATACCTATGTTTTTACTCTCGAATTGTTTTGAATAAATTTGATACAGTGGAGAAAAACTATTTTAGAGTGCCAGAGAAGAAGTGTAAAATCATAACGAAACTAGATGCTGATGTGTCTTATCTATATAAATTGTTATATAATTTCTATTATAGAGGAATTTACTCTTGTTGTTGTTGCGTGTGTGTAGTTTACGAAAAAATACAAGCCCTGTACCTATCAATATATTCATTTTTGGTTCGCTTTACTTCTTAAATAAACAATTTCATGGTATACGAATATTTATCCCCCCCACTATAGCATATTACAGTTTCTCCAGCATTTATTTAAAAATTTAGTACTTACAAAATATTACGAGCATTACACTACCTGCCCCAGTCTATGTCAACACTTAATATGTGGTAAAAGTTCTTCCCGCTGCTATTTCAAAATTGAAACTCCTGACCAGGTGCAGACATTGTTGACGTGCAGACCCCTTGACAAATGAGCACAATGTCTGCAACTATTATTCAACCCTTCTGCAAAGTGTGTACGTTTATTAGTGCATTCCAAACAATTAATGGTACGCAGGCATTCCAGCGAGAATCTGAATTTTATCCCAAAGCATAGAGCATAAAAATACACCTAAGTGATCCTTTACCAGAGCGGATAGGCAACACTTGACATAGAGGCATAATTGCTCTGCCTCAAAAATACACGGCCTGCAACACGGTAGTTGCCTTGGCCCATACACAACTCTTGAGTAAAGATTTGTAAGCGTCGACCACGAGATTCTCCCCAACGTTAATTGGACAAAGCAGATATTATAGTAAATTGGCAGCAAAAAAACCGGTAGCCGTGGACGCTCTGCAGCCCCGACTGCAAGACAGAGCTTGAGCTATCGAGGCAGACGGACTCTATTTTCTTTGTATTTTTTATCAAGAAATGTTTTCGCTTGCCGTTGGCAGTACAACACTTGACCTATTATTGGGGTATAACCCTTTGCTGGCGAATGAAAACCGCTTTCGTAGGAACAGCATTATGGAAGTAGCCATATATGGTTGCTTGCCCAGCAAAGGGTTCATCGCCACGTAAAGCACTAGGCTAACTCGTCAACTTTCGAGAATTTTGACATGCCGCAACATGGCTTCTCTTGTCTGTCGAGCGCCGACTAACGGAGATTGGTACAGTTCCAAATATTTTGCATAACGCGATGAAGATAACCAACCAAAATACATTGCCCAGTTCAACAAGCAGTAGCTACCTATTAACTCGTTATTGAATTATTGTCTCGAAGGAATGGCACTAGGAATAATGTCCAAGAAAAGACGACAGTGTGGGTTTCTGGCGGACGTCACTTGTGGTGGAATGCGGGCAACTGCGGGGACCAACTGCCCGCACGGCTAAAGACCTTCGCATTGTGTATTGAAAATCTTTGCGAGTTTTAGTTCCTTTCCCAGTTTGAGTTCCTTTCCCAGTTTGAGTTCCTTTCCCAGTTTGAGTTCCTTTCCCAGTTTGAGTTCCTTTCCCAGTTTTAGTTTCTTTCACAGTTTTAGTTTCTTTCACAGTTTTAGTTTCTTTCACAGTTTTAGTTTCTTTCACAGTTTTAGTTTCTTTCACAGTTTTAGTTTCTTTCACAGTTTTAGTTCCTTTCACAATTTTAGTTCCTTTCACAGTTTTAGTTCCTTTCACAGTTTTAGTTCCTTTCACAGTTTTAGTTTCTTTCACAGTTTTAGTTTCTTTCACAATTTTAGTTTCTTTCACAATTTTAGTTCCTTTCACAATTTTAGTTCCTTTCACAGTTTTAGTTCCTTTCACAGTTTTAATTCCATTTGTAATACTCTTTTTTTTTCACTTCATCGCCGTTTTTAGCATCTCTTTTGACATTACAATTTCTTCAACGATTACTGCTTCGTTCTTCTTTCCAAAGTGGCGCTCATACGCTCATGTCAAGCTTCAATGGCTGTACAGGTGGACGCTGTACAGGTGGACACCTTATGGTGACACACGCCCGCAGGTACCTACGCGTCAGTTGTTGACGTATTTTTCCCCTTTATTATTAGAAATAAAGATGTTAGATAGGCAGCAGTGGTAGTTAGATTGACAGCGCCCTATACGAAGCGCCGATAACCAGACTCTGCATCCCTTTTAATCTCACCTGAAATCATTCTACATTTTTCACTCAATAAAGAACCTACGACTTGGAAGACTTGGTACTTGGATGTCCGTAGGTAAGTGCTTCCATCAGGGTTGGCAAAAACCATGGTGATAGGTTGAAATTAAAAGCAATAGTTTTTTGGTTAAAAAGACATGTTTTGATGTTTTTTTTTGTATTTTGTTGTTCTTTCCAGTTCTAGGAACTGGACAACCTCCTCCACGCCTCCCCAACTTACAGTTACAACCTATTATGACGTTGGTGCGGTGGTAGAACTGGGAATATAATAACTAGAGAGTACTCTAAGAGCGCATACCTCCGCCAAACAAGGCAAAGGTAACGAAATATCTACAATAGTTCAGAAACCATGATTTTTAGTTCTAAGAACTTTATACAACTTTTAAAGGGTTTTTGCTTTGTAAACATGTATGTAGTTAGCTAATCATCAACTATCTAAGTTCGTTCAGTTCAACTTCCTATTGTAGAAGGATGATTCTAAGAAAAGGGGTTAAGAAGAAGCAGTTAGCTGAGTACCTGCATTTGCTATGGCTACATTTAATATTCAAACTGCAGAGAAGCTATGATTTATAATTATTTTAATATAAAATCCTTAGAAAAACTTGAAAACACGTCAAATTACCAATTCAACTCGACAGTAGTAGCTAGCTACAAACTAATTAAAAACTAAAAAAAAATAAAAAGAGTAATGAACTAAAGAAAGTGAAATAGCTATAAAACTCATTGAAAAAAAACATAGAAACACTTCAAAATACATAGAAAACTTGATAAAAACAGCTAGCTATTACCTAATCAACAGCAGAGTATCGAATTAAAAAAAATGAAATGGCTACCTACATGCCTACTGCTCACTAACAATCTAGTAGCAACTCTAACTACTACTTCTAATTTTCAGTAGCTGCTAGCTTACCAGAATATGATTAGAAATGCATCTCTGAAATGAAATAACACAAAATTCAATTGGTTATAGGTTTTTAATAAACAAGCAATAGTTGATCCTAACAGTCAAACGGATTCCTAAATAGAAACACATTAGCTAACTTATCCTTTCAGTGGTGTCAACAAAATTGAATAATTTTTAGAAGTAAAATTGTTTATTTTGCAATATTCATGAATTAAAACCAAATAAACCGAATAAAAAATATGTTGTTTTTTGTGGTTTAAACCATGTTTTTTTACTTGATTTAAACCAGCCAACCCTTGCTTTTATTATTATTATTATTATTAATTTTTAGGGTAGAAATGCACAGAAGCGAGGTTGAAGAGAATTTTTTTTTTTTTTTGACGCGCCGCTGATCAGGCTAGGCATGGCTCTCAACATAACTATTTCTATTAGCAGGACGAGCCCTAAGAATCTAGCCCACAACTTATCATAGGGCAGGCTATAAGATAGGTACGGCTGCGGCTAAATATCATCGCCGCCAACTCTTCAAAAAAATACATCCGTAACCATATCTTTCACGAATTAATTTGCCGTCGAAGGAATAATAGCCTAGCTACTATATATGTGAAGTGTAACGTGTATACCACGGCATACTAGAAAGGGTTAATGAGGATAAACTGATCAAAGCGATTAAATGCGTCATCTATTGGCTCGAGAAAATGTTGAGTTAAGCTAAGCCTACAAGGCTTGACTTGTCAGGCTACCGACAAGTACGTTGGCTATGCCCCGTGGGACCAAATTCCCGGCGCTAACCTATTTCCAAATCCTACGACTCCCGGAAATTCGATGCTGTTCTGGGAAATGGGCTTGGCAGCCGTTTCAAGCGTAATCACGATTAAAAGTGGTAAAAGTAACGCTTGCCTATGAAGTTCCGGATAAATTAAACCTAGCAAGCTTAGCGTAATTCGACTGGGCCGAGCCAGCTCATAACACCTGAAGTCTTGTGGCACTGCATATTACTGGGCAGGACGAAAAAAGAACAATAAATCATGAATCTAACATGTGCCCTTGGTACCTCATCAACCCCTTGACCAAAGTAGGCAAAATTTTCAGGAGCTAAAAATAACGGCCTAATCGTCAATTCACTCGATAGGCCTATAGCATAGGCTAACCGTCATCAGCAGCGAGACGGCGTCTGAAAGTTTTGCAAGGCTTTGCAACGTAGGTAGTCTGTTCCATGTTGTTAAATGAAAACTTCTTCAAGACAAAGATTTTTAGGTAGTCTGTGTTCATGGCCATCCACTCTCGGTCACTGGATGATTTCAGGGAGATGATGTTCTGGTGGCGAATACAGCAGGCCTCGGCCTCAATGTTCGGCCAGAAGGCGTAGTTTAGTGGATTTACATCGGGCGAGTATGGCGGCCACATGTCTCAGTCAGAAGTAGACATTTTGCTCGTGCAAAAATCCCTACACACGCCTGGATGTGTGACTTGTGTGTGCTAGGGCACGATCCCGTTGAGGCACAAAAGTGACAGATGGCATGTCAAATGTGTTCCTGATCCAGGAGACCAGCAGGATGGCTAACTTGTCCTTTTAGTCCCTGGCTGTTAGCCGGTACGTACCTACCCGGACGGGAACCAGATCAGAGTAATCACAGCGCTATTTGAAGCAATGAAACCAAGCGACATGACGGATGCTGGATGCTTCGTCGTCAACAGAGTGAGGTCACTCTCATCCACCTTGCAGAGAGACAAGTCGTGGTCGTTACTTCTGTTGTACGTAAAGGTAGAGTCATCTTGACCGCACCCTCAACTGGAAACTCACACGCATTGGTTTGTGCTGCTGATATACCTACTTAGGCCAACTGGCCCCAAAGGAGTAAGCGCGGCTGAAGCCGACCCCGGGCCTACGGCGCCAATTTGATAGAGGGTTCTAAAAATAATGACCCGCGCCCCCACCCCTTATCTCTGAGGCCTCGAACGCAATACAAAGAGTGTGAGTTCAAAACGTTAGCGTGCTGCTACCGGATCAACTATCTACGTCCTCTCTTCCGAGAAGATGACCACCCGACCAACTGGAGAAGACTTGGGGTCATTTCATGAGGCTCTGGTAACGTTGAAGACGCTTAGTGCGGATAGCTGGAGTGAGCAGCGGCCTCTCAACCCTGACCAGAGGCTTGCCTCCCAAAGTTGCATGGGGCTGTTCGGTGCGCTGTGACCGCTCCAACCCAGAGCTTCCTGGCGCGTTGGTGCATGGACGCCAGAGGATTGCTTTGAATGGCATCTCGCAAACTGGCTCGATTCACAACACTACTGCCAGCACATCTGTTCACGCGCTTGAGATCGTCCATGCGCTTCCTGATCGCGTCGATGGTTGCACGGGACACGCCGACCAACCAGATCAGCGCCGTCACTCACATAAACATAGTTTCCTTCACGAAGAAACGGAGACACTCCCATTCGATTATTTCGCTGGGAAGTTTTTTCCTGTGTACAACAATACTATCTTCAAGGCCACTTTACTAGGTCTTCGGGTGACAGGCGGTAAGATATGCTAAAGGCAGGTACACACTAACGCAAAAGTTGATCAGTTACTCAACTTATCATTCTAAAGGTCACGTTGTCATGATTGCAGCTTACGGCGTTTGAATGTCACGCTCAAACTGCATTAGTCATTGTAGCTTTAAACTCACTTCGAAATAGGAGGTAGGCATGCTCCAAGCTTGACCATTACCGCTTGTCATAGCGTAGAAACTGTAGGTAAAATGTGTTTAATTTTTTATATTCATCTTAATGATAGAACCCCGTGCAAGTTGAAGGCTTGTTTGGGGTAACATAAAGCCCAGTGCCCACGTAACAACATTCATTGCCGCTAACAGCCTAGAGGTAGGTACCTAAGTCAACTAGCAGTAATCCACTTACGTAGCCGCAACACGGCTTCATCTTGCGCAAAATTTAACTGGATAACAAATTAGAGCTAGATGTTCATAGAAGTCATGCTCAAGACATGGCCATGACTACGCAGTCGGATTAAATGAATAGACTCTTAAGACTGTTAGCGGCAACGAAAGTTGTTAGCTACCAACGTGCATGGGCACCGGGCTTTATCTGACGTAGGATTGTGTGGATAGGCAACTTTTGCGTTAATGTGCGCCCGCCATAGGAGTTGCCAAACAATCAAAGCTTTTCATTGCCGAAGAGTTGAGGTTTTTATTTTTTTTTGTTTGTTCACCCGGTAGGCCTACATACGGTGAGGTAAAACAAATATATATATATATATATATATATATATATATATATATATATATATATATATATATATATATATATATATATATATATATATATATAT
>LQNS02000211.1:49879090-49914810 GCA_001587735.2 Parhyale hawaiensis
CCACGCATAGGATTCATTTTAAGCAGTCCAACGAGAAATTTGCACAAAAAGCAAGTGATGCGTACGAGGCGTAGCTATGATACGAGTTACTTAATGTCCACACCACAGTTCATTTACAGAAGAGAGTTGTGTCAAACTTGGGTGAATGCACTTCGCTCCTAAATTTCCAGGTTGTGACGTCAAAATTACGTCACGCCGCTGTGGAAATATCAAGCATCATCACTTTGATGCAGGTACGGAGGTCAGAGCCAGTAAAAGTGAACATGCTGGTAACTTTTTATGCAAGTGCGATAAAACGACGAAGTAGCTCAAATAAAGTGGCTGAAACTGGCGGTCAAGAGTGTTTAGAGATGGCTTAGGCATTCAGAGTATCAAAATCGGTCTGGAAGTTTCCGAGAAATGGTTGGAAGAACATGGAGCCAATTCTCCAAACTCTGGCGGGGCGCCCAGCGTGGTTATTTCCCAAGACCGTATCACGGATAGCCTATGTTCGTCTACCTAATCCTGGAAGCAAACAAATTACTGGATGAAGCAGTCAGCCAAATTCTTAATTAACATTTTGCCTCAGAAGCTACAGCACCATCTACCGCAGGGCTCTCTACGTCTAATGCTCTGTGACGTCATCAAAGGCAGAAGTGGGCAAAACTTTATTTTTTTGTTTGAATGGTGTTAAGAGCTTATGCTTACTCTACATACAATAGGGTAACATGTCTAGTACCCGTCCACCATGCTAGTAGCCGTCCAATTGCCATTAAAAAATCCTGTGTCAAAACTAGCAGTGCTAGAGAGCCGTACATAGGCTTAAACTGTAGGGTAAGTAGTGCCGCACCATCCCTGACAATGACGGGTGAAAAAAATAAAACAAGAAAAAATGGTGGTGGTTTTCAAATTTTTTTCACTAAAAGCATGAAAAAATGTGAAAACCACCTCCGTTTTTTTCTTGTTTTATTTTTTTGCCCGTCATTTTCAGGGACGGAGCGGCACTATTTAGCCTACAGCTTAAGCCTATGTACGGCTTTCTAGCACTGCTAGTTTTCACACAGGAAGTGTTTTAGTGCCAAGTGGACGGTTACTAGCATGGTGGACTGGTAGGTACTAGACGTGTTACCCTACTAGCTCCACGGGTGCAGGTTGTCGGGTGAGGTCCACATACGACGATACGCTTTCGAATTAAAGTATTTATAGTCAATTTATAGATCCTGCCGATGTTTAAACAGCAAAGTCATAGCCACGGAGAAATTGCAGTACAACGCACAGTTACCGGAACTTGCGTCATGAAGCCGATGGTGACTGTAAAAGGCTCAAGGACTTTCCAATATGACTCTGGTTCAAGAAGCTTAAAGGATTGAATTGATCCGAAATTTCGTTTCTCTGGTGTATTTTAAAGTATCACAGAGTACATATGTAAGGAGACACGAGTCAGGTCACAAAATGCTAAAAGTTAAAACATTGTACGAGTTGCTATTTTCTAACTCCTAAAGCTGGCTATTAATATCTCTACATTCCCAGAGAAAATTATCTATGAATTCCCCGCTTGTAATTCTAACTGCATAAGCCCTAGCTGTGCGCTTGAAAAAGCTCGTTGCAGGCTGCTTGGGTTACACACCAAGGGGTGCTTGAGCTCCGTAAATGAACTTACAAGAGGTATTATAACTGTGAGGTACAGCACGGGCCGATCGACCTTCACAAGCTTGTATTTGCCTGGATAAATCCAGGCCGAAATCTCCAACAGGATCCCAAACGGAAGGATGCGGTTGTGGTCACTGCAGTCCGTACCTCCAAACTCACAACACAAAGTGGATTAAACGTGGGAACTATGACATCTCCGCCCCACCTCGTTGTGGGTCACTTCCAAACACCGTCTTCCCTCAGAGTACTTCTCACGGGAGATCCATCCCCTCAAGATCCAGGTTAGTCCGCCCAACCTCATGGGTTGTCCGAGTCATACACGCCTTTGTTTCAAGCAAATCTGGTCATATTTTCGTAATTTTATCTTCGTGGGCGGGAAAGGTGAACAACCTGTTCCACATAGGCCTAGCAGATGCAGCCTAAATTGGTCAGTGTTAACGAGCGAATTAAACCTCATGCAGCTAAGCAAAGAAACGTAACACTATCTGCAGTGCGTGATGATGATCGAAGTACAGTAATCGGCAGCACTTTTTGTATTCCAAAGAACGACTTCTATAGTCTAAGGAATATAGGCTACCTATAGCGTTGTGGCAAAAATATTTGAGGAAACTTATATAAAATATTTTTATGCCAATATTAGGCTAATGCATATTCTGCAGAGTACCTATTTCATGCAGTTATCACGAGATGTTCCAGGGTTACGACTCGGATTTTGTCACTTCGTTCGACTGATTTTGGCTGAATTCCTTTAAAACTCGCTTTCACCCTCTACCAGACGATTGAAAAACGCTTGACTTGGAATAGCATTATGAAAGGAACCATAGGCCTACATGATCATTAGTGAGGTAGAGGGTTAGTCCTGACGGGATGTATAATTCGATCACAGAATGCGACTCAACTGCTAAAAATTTCCAAGCAGAATCTATCGAACGTCCACCGTTGTGCTTTAATACATTTGTGCCCGTAGCTGTGCGCAGAAACCTATCCGGACAACCTAAAAAGTCACTTGCTCGTAGGAATAGCATTGTTTTGACACGTTTGAGAAGTCCGTCCGCTGGATACAGCTAGGGTAATGTCTCAATTACCAAATGCCTTTCTATTACCGAACGCAATAAGATTCCTACCTATATTCGGTAATAGATGGGCATTCGGTAATTGAGACATTACCCTATACGCTTAATTTTACGAAGTTGTGAAGAATGCAAGCCACTACTGCCGGGGCTTTGCTTGGATTCCAAACTAAAGATCAATGTCAGAGCTGCCATTTACTTACCAATGAGTGCATTTTGGTCTTCTGGAAACTGTCTGAAATATTCCAAGCTCTTAACGTATTTATCGAACTTAGAAAAACAAGGGAAGACGGTGGGTAATCTTCCTTCTTGAATAATTTCATGAGCGAGTAGCCTAGTGCTAAACATCTGAGATATGCATTTTAGATAGCAATTATTAGTGAAGACTGAGCTTCCTCATCAATAAAACGGTAAGCGTAGCAAGTTGGATGATCAGAGTAGTAAGGCGGGATAACACTGCAGTATTTCGTGTCCTGCACACCTTTTACCACTCAGAGCCGGCACTGCGGTTGCGCCGAGATGTAGGTAGCTAGCTAGTACTCGAGTCCCAGGTTCGAATCCTCACGAGGGTCTAGCGGTTATGTGCGTAAAACAATAATTACCGTGCGGTTTATCCCAGGCGTTGTCGTACGCCTTATATAGATAGATGGTAGTTACAGCGCACCATTGATCTCGCAAAATAAATATATATATATATACAATGCGAATGTACTCAAGTAGTGCGGGAAGCTGACGTTGGTAGTACGCTAAAAAGAGACACCGGACTCAGAGTAATCGAGTTGTCTCTAAAGGCCCGGCCCTACTCACAAGAGCGAAAAGAACGAGTTTCCTCAGCTACTCGGAAGGTTTTGTTAAGCCCTCGCAAACAAAGCTTTGAGTTTATCAAAAGGGGGAAAGATTATAGCAGTCAATTCAGCATGCTCAGCAAACTTTGTTTGTTATGTTTACGGCATCTCTTCGAGTCTAGAAAGAGACCTATAACTCAAAATCTTCTGTAAGTGGGAGCTATTTAAATGGACACATCAACGCATTCGGACGCTGAGGCGACGAAACTCGTTCTGGAATTTTTACAGTTTAAGGGTGTATATATACATATATATTTTTTTCTTATACAGTGTATTTAAACGTGCAGAATCCAAATCTGAAGTCCATTTTTTTCGGACGACCCTAGTTTTTAAGTTAAAAAAAAAAACCTATCCCATTGTTTTCCTATGGCAGAAAATTCCCAACGATGGCACAGAGCAATAGACAACCTTTTAAATTGGTTTTTAACCTAACCCCTAGCCTAACCTCGTTTGGTATTTCCTCCCGTAGGAAAACAATGGGATAGGTTTTTCCCTGTAGGCCTAACTCAAAAACTAGGGTCGTCCGAACAAACGGACTTCAGACTTGTATTCTGCACGTCAAAATACACTACTACGGTATATAAAAAACTACCCTTTTTTATACCAATAAACTGTAATAATACCCTCTTTCTTTTGACTAGCGTGTGTACCAACCAACCTTGACACTCGCAACACGATTCAAAGTGGCAACGCCAACGCTTGTGATGGAAGTTCCGTACAAGTCAAGCCCAGAATCCTTAAAATCGACCGCGAATCAAACGCACCTTAAAATCGACCGCCAATCAAACGCACCGTAAGCACTGCTGATACACTATACTGTACTACTACGATCGTGTATTCCATATTTCGCTCGCGGCGAAGTGCAACAATTAGGCCTAGGTATTAGCTCACGTTCGTTTAGTTTCTTGCAAATTATATCAATTCTTACGTAACACTAAAGTAATTAAGCAAAAATAATTTATTTCTCCCCGAGGGGACGTTCTCGGTGCCTTACACTTTTACACCGTAGCTACGGTACCGTATATCATGAAGTTCGATATTTATATGTTAATATGTGGATTATTTAATAACTATTAATAATGACCCATTTATTTCACCACAAGGGGGTGTTTTCATTCATGGCTTAATACTATTGCATCTGATACCATAAAATGATAAAATTAGTTGAATACGGGAGAACACTGAAGCTTAGTAAGTTGTAGACCCATGGCGGAACCACACAACGAAACCTGCCAGCAGTGTCGCAAAACGGTGAACACAACCCTACAATAGAAAACAAACTTGTCTATGTTACTTAATTTACCCCTTAACGAACTAACCCGAGTAGGTATACTCGCCCAGCTGTTCCTAGTGTTTGTATGTTATTCCTATCAAACTGTAAAGATTTAAGAAAAAAATTAGTTAGGTAAAGACTCTAAAGGGTTAAAAAGTTGCTCGATGGATTGTATTGACGCGATACGTTCGCAATGTAGAAATACAAAGTTTTTAGTAGTAGCTTGGTGCTTCTTTTCCTGTAACTAAAACGAATACTAGGCTAGGTAGATAACAAAAACGTCGGAGTCAAACAGGAAGTAACAAATGTTTCCAGTGAACCACAGGAAATAAAGCCAGCCTTGGTACAAACTATGTCAGTAACTTCATTAGACGCCATTTAAATAGTAAACGTCACAAATATCTGCTGTGTAAGGAGAGCAGGAAGGACAACGAAAGGCATAAAACTGACGACATTGTGACATAGATAAGCATAGGCCTACCTACACTGATCAAGATATTCGAGTATTATTGAGTGGTGTACGGTTCGAAAAAAAAATTTGCATGGAACTGGTACAGTAGTTTTAATTGTATCCTCTGTACCGACACTACCAAGGTCACAAAAATTTGGATGTTCGAACTCGGGTCATTCAAAGTTATAATGGGTACCTATTTATCTTAAAGTCAACGACGATTACTTAATGGGTAATATGCGTCGCCGTGCTTTTAATTAAGAACAATGAACAACTTATGCATGGCACTTAAATAATCTATGTCGTATATTACGTAAGAACGGAAACATTGCGCGAGACAAGAAAACAAAGAGCGCAGAAGCTGACAAGACGATGAGCAAAAACGAAAAAAAAGCTCGAGCAATAACGGTTACTCTGCAATTAACTCACCATTGACATACCAACATAATAATTATGTGCAAGTGAATAAATAACTAATAAAGCATACAACAAGTATAAAGCGAGCTTCCGCCAAATGTTCGTAGCGTTATGAAGAATAATATTGTTAGATTCGTATATGAAAACTGCAGTGATGAGCGTCAAGCAACTGCAAAGAGATCACAGAACGTCACGACCGAAAGAGCGGCACTTAGCTGACACTGACATCTCACCCACCTCACATGGCGGTCACCCGCTAACTTACTGAGCTAGGCTCATCTAGCTCCTACAAAACTTGACTTGAGGCCTGTTGTAATCAGCGTGCTGGGTAACCTCGAGTTACGCAGTGTTACCTCGAGGGTAACTCCGTCTCCAAAATACGTGTCGAATTGGGCCATTTTCCGTCAATGAGATACGCCAGGGTTACCCGGTGTTACGCAAACTCGTTACCCTGCGAAATAGGTGGGTCGCGAGCGAAGTAACACCGTGTTGATGCCAAGTCTCGCCACATATGCATGACTAAATACTCGTAAAATTATTCTTTGTGACCAGTGAAGACGTATTTTTCCTATATATTTGCTACAAGTGTCATTATTTTGTTGCTATGTTATATTCGTCACAAATAAAACCGAATATTTATTTATTTAGCTGAGTGTTTAGATATTTCGATTGCGCTTGTTGGTTTATTTACGTTTTGAACTCCCACGAAGTCGGTCTATTGAGTTTATGGAGAAAAGCCTTCAATTGGTGTAATTCATCAATTTTTTATGGTAAAAAGATCTGCAGGGACCTATCACGAGATTTTTAGAGGCTATTTCCTCATTATTAGCAACAATTACGACTAAGCGTCTGTGTTTATATTGGGTTTGTTTTTGTTTTTGTTGCTTCGGGGTTACACTTTGAGAAATCCTATCTCATTCACCTCTATAATAAAGTAACACCGAGTGAGTAACACTGCGTAACATCGAGTAACTCTGAGGCAATCTGATTACAACAGGCCTTTGACTTGCTTGTAGCCAGTGTTGCCAAATGTCACTGGCACGATGTCGCTATCCCTGTTGTAAAATGGTAAAATACCGCTAAAATAGAGAATACACATCTAATTTATTTTTCTCTGCACACATAGAGCTTGAAAAGCCTGTTTATAAAGTTTGAGTTTATACCATTACGATATATTTTGTATTTTTGAGCCTTGCGCAGTGATAAATAATAAACGGAAATAAGTGGCGCGGAGGGCATGACTGACACTCTTGCCACTTCTCACGCCATTTTGTATTGGTGTCCTGAACCCTTTACTTTCATATACAAATAAATTATTTCTAGAAAATGACGTTTGCGACTAAATAGAAATTTTGTTGCGGCTGAAGCACCTAAGTCTAGATCTAAATCCAACGATCTTGTCGTCGATTTGGCAACCATGACGTTGTGGGTTGCCGTCGCGAACGATTTCCTCCGCTGACTCTTTTGTTTCCCTCCTCGCACATAGGCGCGCGCACACACGTACACAGCCACGCAAACAAAACATACAATAATAAAATCTCCCGTAAAATTTCAGTAACCAATTACATACCATTAGAGCTTTGAAAGTTTACATTACAGGGAACTAGGTAGTTTACCGTGGTTTACAGGTAGGACGATCTAGACGCATTGTACACACTGGACCACATTCATGGCGAAAATAAAACTGAAGTAGATATTACCTCTTCATTGACCCGGTCGTCATTAAATAATGGCAGAAAATTATTACGTCAATGAAGCCGCTTTTAATCTGGGCTCTTTTTTTCTGCTCTAAAGGTCACGAAAGGTTAATAATATTTTCAATTTCTTGAGGCCCGCATTCACGCTAGTCAAAAGAACGACTTTCGTTATCCCCGTCCCCGAATGCTTTGCTTTGTCCATTTAAATAGCACACATTTGCGAAGAATTATGGGTTATAATTCCTTGAAATTTCAAGAGATATCCCAAACTTAACTAACGGCAATAGCTGGGCGTTTTTGGACGTTATAAATTTCAGGAGAAAAGCTTTTCGTTCATAACTTTTTTATTATTTTTCATACATGTCTAAAATTTTAGCGCAATAATCAACATCTTACTGGCTAATAGTGTGCAGAAGAAGAAGTATCTGGCATGGTTAGAAAAAACTTATGCCGTTTTGAAAATTTGTCCCTTAGTTTTAGACGGTACTGTAGTTAATCACTAACTTTGTTAGGGAAAGGCCTTCTCTTGCCTGGCTCCGGACCCGTGGTACTAGCTGGAACTTGTCGAAATTCCACAGAACTCAAGTGTTCTTCATTCATCCACTTGGACCTGCATCACGCATGTACGAAGTGCGCAAGTATACGCCAAGCCGAGTTGCACGCCATGACGTGCCAAAAGTAACTTTAAATTTGCTCGTGTTGGTCCGAGTTCCTAAAGCACAGAACGTTTTTATCCCCCGTGGGTTAATATTGAAAATGTAACGCACAAGGGGGTATTGGACGCGTTCGATGCGGCGTCAAAACTCCTCCATGGCTTTACTTGTCCGAAACTTCGGACAGAAACTTTGGCTTCGCCTCGTTGGACCGAATTGCAAGTGTTAGCAGCCACGCGATTACGTCCAGCCGGCTGAAAACTCTTTGTTACGGAGCAAGACTGAGTTTCCGGAAGACTCAAGGGCAACTGATGAAGGGACAGAGCCTCAAGGGTAACTGATGAAGGGACAGAGACTAAAGGGCAACTGATGAAGGGACAGAGACTCAAGGGCAACTGATGAAGGGACAAAGACTCAAGGGCAACTGATGAAGGGACAGAGACTCAAGGGCAACTGATGAAGGGACAGAGACTCAAGGGCAACTGATGAAGGGACAGAGACTCAAGGGCAACTGATGAAGGGACAGAGACTCAAGGGTAACTGATGAAGGGACAGAGACTCAAGGGTAACTGATGAAGGGACAGAGACTCAAGGGTAACTGATGAAGGGACAGAGACTCAAACTCGATTCAGCGGGTCGAAGCCAACTCACCTGCGTGACCTTTGGAACAACAAGTCAAGCCTAGCAAGCGTATATTTTGGTGCCCAATCGACCATGGTCATAAGCAAGACTTAACTACATTCTATATAACATGGTTGAACTACGTTACGTTATTCAACCATGACAATCAGAAGTGTTATGTGACCATAGAAGCCAGCGTCTTCATTAAACGACGTGAGGAAATACTGACTTCATTGAAACAGCCTTTTCTTGTCTTTTTCTCCTTAGTTATGTTCCGAGGCCGATTATTCTCTTTCCCTCCCTTCATTTCCTAGTCAATTTGTGCAAAATGGGTAACAATAAATTGTATTCGCTATAGGCATAGAAGTAGTAGGTTGCCATGCCGAAGTTCTTCAGACATTCTCGATACTCAGACACAAAGGCTCTTTGCTCTCATCAAATGAAATTTCTCTCATCTAATGCTTCAGATCGAGACGGAGAAATCAATCAAACGAGAAGCCAACAAATGGTGTACAATTAAGTCCAATATCCCGTTAAAAGACCGGCACTGTTTTCAACAGGTTCATGCTGACAATTCACGTTCCTAGTGCAAACAGCCCTCCCACGTCGCGCCTTGTTCCGGACCCCTGGTATAGATTCGTTACTTTCATCATAAATTTATGGGAAGCGTGCCCACACGCCACAGATAATTCATGTTTAATTAGTTTGAACCTCCGCTTCCGCAAGAAGACGATCTCGCAGAAGCAAGTGCCATAGACGCAGAATACGTCGCACCAACAAGAAGCTAAGATCGCAAAGGGAAGTCTCACGAGAAACTAGCATCGGAAAGTGACGTCATCAATGACGTCAACTTCGACGAGAGGTGCGGCTGAGCAGCATGAGTATGTTTCATTAATTTCGCCAGACAAAACTGTCGTAAATTAAAAATTTCTTCCCTTAAGCACATAAATAAAGGAAGAGAACATATAAAAATTGAACAATAAATATAATTATGTTAGAAAATTGCAGTGGAGGCTGATGGAAACTTGCAGTGCGCCAGAGGCAAGTTCTGGGCCGGTATGGCTCCCTGATTTAACTTCTTTGAAGTGAACCTTATTTACACAGCATATTCAGTTCACAGTGCTCTTCACAAAACATATTTAAACATATCACCGTATTATTCGACTTAATTCATGCAGTCTCCCGCTCTTCAGTGACCAGCTATTTGAGCTGCATCCATACACAAAACACTGTGAAATGGTTCTAGTCAAGTACAGAAACTTTGAGTAGTAACTGTTCTTATGGTTTCTCTCGCGTCAAGAATATAACACTGCTTGTGTTTTTGGCTAGGACTAAAAGCCCAACCTAAGAAAGCCTGAGGTCCGACCCTCAAATACTTCGACTCGTCGCTGTGACGTCAGTTGCCGACATGTGGTCACGGCTAAGTTTTATTTTATGCAGTCCCATGCATGGAATTCTCCCGTTACGCTCTCTGCTTCCTGGGCACGAGGAACTCTAGCACGAAGGTATTCCCTCACAGCATCAACGAACGTGAACGTGACAGTAGGAAGTTGGGAAAGAAGGGAAGAAGAAGACGAAGAAGCATCAGTAAGAGGAAAAAAGATAATGGAAATGAGAGTCAGAAATCCCGAAGGCCTAGTTAATGGCTAAGGTTACCTACAGCCCCCCCCCCCAGGAGTCGCTGTTCCCTGTAACACAGGATGGCCAACTTAGCTAACCCAACCCTATGGCTTCAGTAATATAACAGCTAGGGTTTGCATCCGGGAATCTCGTGATGCAAATGTATATTGGTCCAATTTTTAGAAATTCGTTTTGACAGTTAAGCTGCTGACAATGTAGCTGTGCAAGTAGAATTAACTGCTGAAGAGTTAAGGTTTAACGCTACTTTATAGCGAAAAAGTTGTTTTATTTCGCTTCTCCGAGTGCGGCATATCCCGAAAATTTTCTCTTCATCTTGGATAGATTTATAAGTACGTGGAATTAGTGTACTTTAGCTCAAAATTTCTCACAATTACCTCACATATTACATATTTTTATGGTCTCTGGATAGTAAATAGAACAACTGCCGTTTTTTTTAACCTTAACGCTAATGTTCGACTTGACGGTCGGTAATAAATACCGAATTCTTCCAAATAGAGCTCGAGGCTCACTGTCTGTGCAGTGAGTGGTACAGGGGAGAACACGGTTACAGGGCTAACTGTAATTACGTACACACATTGTAAATTTTCAGTTGCTCGCTTAGTGGAAAGCTCAGTCATCTGCAATCGCAACTTACTCACTATGGCACTTCAATGATCTTCAAATGAAGTTCAGGTGGTGTTATGACTGCCACTCGAACGTGACTCAATGTGCATTGAGGATTTTGACCAGATCGAGGGGGGCTTGCTGCGAGTTATGTCCACGGTGCACTTAACGGTTGGAGGTTAAACTTCCAAACGCAAAACGCGTGCATAAAAGTTCACTCGAGTAGGAAAAAAACATTTGTTCTTCGTGTAGAATATTTTACTACTCTGAGATACAAGGCTTTTGGGCATGGTAATATTTGAGTTTGTACAAATTTCAGTCTCCGCATCAAATCCTTATTAATTCCATTATTTTGATTAAAGAGGCGATTGCAAAACGATGGAATTTCACTAGGTAAACTTTTACTGACAACGAAAGGATCAAAATATGTATGCATTTTCTAGCACTCGACACTTTCAACTTTAGTATGCTCCCGAACGTGGTTCAGTGTATCTGTTGTGTGTTCACATTTCAATGACAAGTAAAGCGCTGAACGATAGATCATTAAATTAATGACATTTAAATTTGAATTTTGACTTTCAACAAATAAAAGGAAAACTTTCAAAATGTCCCAGGAATTCTCGGGATGTTCTTCCAAAATCTCGGCATTACAGATTCTTCATATAGCCCGGGAATTGGAAACTTTAAAAATATCCAGGATACCGTGCTAGCTGACGTATAGGTATATATGTATAACAGGTGTCACACTACTATTATTATTTAGGTTTAAAATGTGACCGAATAGCTCATTTGTTCAGTACAGAGCTATCTCGTTAAAAAGTGTCGAGCTTTGCTTATCCTCCAAGTGTGTACAGTAGCGTAAGTCAATGGTTCCCCCTACAGCGAACTTTTGTCTTCCGTTGTCTGTCTATTTAGGTTCTGTCATCTAGCACACAAGGTGCCTGGAGGAGGAACGACGTACGGCTCTGAAGAACCACTGGTCCAGATCCTTCATTGAATTCCAAATACACGAAACTCTCGTCTGGCCAAAGCTCTCTCGAAGACAAGCAAAGTCCTATAAATACCCTGACCTGAACTGCGAGCTGGCGGCGGTGTCGTGTTACTGGCCACAGCCCTGTCGGTAAGATCCATGAGCGCTCGAGCAGGACCCCCGATCTGGTCCTTCCAGGGGACCTCGGCTCCCGTCAGTATCATAGACTTATCATTGTTACTCATGTACCAGCCGTCAGAAATGACGGCGAAGAATTCGTGACGATACTTTTCCATTGCCACATTTTCGTCAGCACAACTGCCAACTTTAAGCCCAATGCCCACGTAACAACTTTCGTTGCCGCTAGCAGCCTAGAGCCAACTCAAGTAATCCGCCTGCGTATTCGTGGCCGTGACTTCAGCGTGATGTCTATGACTATAATGCACTATTCTCAAAATATCAATCTTTGTGGACTTAAACTGCTCATAATTAGGAGCAACAGTTGCAAGTTCTCCACTGCCACTTGCTATGGTGTAAAAATTACAACAGCGACTGAGATTTTCGACAATTTTTTATGCAGTCAAATTTTGTGCAAGCTGAAGCCGTTCGGCGGCTATGCAAACTGAATAGTTGAGTTGGCTCTATAGGCAACTACTGGCAACGAAAGTTGTTACTGGGGCACAGGGCTAAACCCTTTCGAGCCTCAATTGAATAACACTTTTCGTAGGAATAACACTACGTGTAATGTCAACGTATGTGTACAGTGGGCACTAATGGTTAAGAGAACATAAGAGATAAACGTTCTGGGCTTCATACCCGCTTAGCAGCGAAACCCTTTTCTCTCTCTCCGACAAGGTGAAAAATTGATTGCTTTTTGCAGGCAGTCAATCATCACTCATAACAAAATGTTAATTTCGACTCGGCTTCACGACTACGACAGGATATCAGACAACTATATGTGTCGAAATTTTAAGGCTCAGCCCACAGCAGTTTTGTCAACGAACGAAATAAAATTGGACGATAAGTGAAGCAACGAAGTTAGGTTTGGGAAGAAAATGAATCAGGTTGCATGCGAGTGTTGAGGAAGCTTCAGGTATACATATTCAATGCTTCGATTTCAACGTTGGCAGTGTAAGAAGTGCATTCAAACACCAGGTTTCGGGCCTTTTGCTATTTTCTGTGACCTGGCCTAATTTTTGCTCAACGTTTTTCTTCAAGTGTGACAGAAAATGGAATGATAAACACACATCAGCTCTTATTATACTGTTGATACATCGTTGAGCTTTCCACGAAGTGAAGATGTTCAATTCTTAACACTACTACGGCTTATTTTATCAATGACAGCACCAGAAAAAAATCTTGTGGGGGTGGGTTTGAGGGTAGCGCCAGGAGTAGAAGGTGGAGGGGCTTCATAATGTTGCATATATAAGTACCGTATTTTGGTTGCATGGTAGTAATATTGGGGGCAGGGGCTTGGCTCTTCATATGGGGAAGAGGGGCTCAGCCCCCTCTCCCAAGCCAGCTCTTTTCCTATAGCGACGCTGTTGTATTTCGTTAAACGAGTTTGTCTGCAGAAAGGCATTCAGAGCAAGACTTGCGTAGGCCCTGATTAACCCCCTTATAAAGGCCCTAAACACTTATCAGTTTCGCGCCCTTTATACATGTGTAAATCGCTATACAAACTACTCCAGACTCTAGGTGGTGTCTGTGTACATTTCTCTTTCACGGCTCTACCATGTATTTTCCTATTCCATATGATGAGGACATTAAAAGAAAGTTGGATAGAACATTCGCACCTGGTACATTTTTGAGGGGGGGGGGGGGGGGGGGGGCAAAATTATCAATTGTATGTGGACTGATTTTTTTGAAAGTTGCTCAAAATATGAATTTTCGGAAAAAAAAACATATTTTGTTCATACATTTTTTAGGCTTAGTTTTTAAGATGATTTGGTTTATATATAAATATACTGTATTTTGAAAATTTCAAACGAATAGAACCCAATGAATTTCCATGCTGAAATAAAAACAATGACAGTTTTGGAATCCTTGAAACATTCCTACAAAACTATAGATCTGGATTCTCCATTTTGCCCTCATCATATTTTTTTATCTCAGCTGGATTCTCCATTTTCTATTTAGTTGCGATCGCTAACTTAAATATAAGGGAAAAACTATTATGGGATTCGGTTTGAGCTGCGATAAAAAATATTACGAGGGCAAAAAATGGAGAATTCAACTCAATAATCTCGTTAGAAATGTTTCAAAAATTCCAAAGCTGCAATTAGTTTTATTCTAGCATCAAAACTCATTGAGTTCTATTCGTTGGAAATTTCTAAACTATGCATATATATTTATATATTACCCCATAATCTCAAAAACTAAGGCCTAAATCAGATAGTTGTATGAACAAAATATGTTTCTTTTTGAAAAATACCTATTCTGCATGAGCAAGTTTCAGAACAATCAGTTCACAATTGATAATTTTGGGCCCCCATGCCCCTCTTCAAAAATGTACCAGTTGCGAAAGTTCTACCCAATTTTTTTAACGTCATCATAATATTATGGAATAGGAAAATACATGGTAGAGCCGTGAAAGAAAAATGTACACAGACACCCCCCCCCCTTCTAGAGCCTGGACTAATAGGCTAGTAAACCACAGAAAATTGGTTCATCAAAATGAAACAAAAGAGAAGGGAACACAATAATAATTTTGCTTTACTGCATGAATGATGTATCTGAGGTGCCCCATTTCTTTAATAACCTAAACACGTTGTGATTTTGTATACTTAATTGTTAATACAGCTGTGGATTTACACAACTAAGTAACATCTAGTGGTGTCATACCATAAGAGATGTGAAATCACTAATGTTGGCTCTAAATCACACTTCAGACGATAGTCTTTTGTCTTGTGTTTTCTCTTTACGAGGTTCTACACTCATGTTGTGCCCATGCAGACATAGCTGTATATTTACCAAAGAATTTAATAAAATGTTAGTCATCATGTCTGCTTAGTTTGCTTGCCAGTTAAGTTGCTGATAGCCGTTAAGACTTTGAGTGAGTAATAAGTAAATCAATCAATAAGAAAACAGTGCAGTTCTTACCGTCTAAACAGGAACAGCTCGTTGGTGCATTATGAGTCTTAAAAAATAAATTCATTCCAGAAAACAATAGTATTTGGAAANTAAGTTGCTGATAGCCGTTCAGACTTTGAGTGAGTAATAAGTAAATCAATCAATAAGAAAACAGTGCAGTTCTTACCGTCTAAACAGGAACAGCTCGTTGGTGCATTATGAGTCTTAAAAAATAAATTCATTCCAGAAAACAAAAGTATTTGGAAAACGGATTATGAAGATAACATATCGTATATATTTTATATGAAAAGTTGGAGCTATAGAATGTATAACTAATGCCGATGATACACGCTAGTCAAAAGAACGAGTATCGTCATCTTATCGTTCGAAAGCATTGATGTGCCCATTTAAATACAACACACTTGCAAAGAATTTTGAGTTAAACATACCTCCAGGTACAATGAGATGTTCGAAAATTAACGACCAGCAGTTGCGGAACAAATTACCCTGATGGTTGTCATTTTTACAGATTTTTAAGGCAATCTCAAAACTATATTTACGAGAGTTCAACATAACGTTCGGACGAAAAGATGACGATCCTCGTTCGTTTGACTAGCGTGTGGCATCGCCTTAAGTCTCAGATCAAGATAGCATTTATGAAACACCAGATTAACTAGTAGCGGTTTTTGAAGACATTGCTGCTAATTGTAATCCGTTGGAAATCATTTTTAACTTAATTATTTATAAAATTCAGCGCAAAATCTGTTCACTGTTGATTTAATTTTAGCCCTGACGAAAAGATAATTTCAGTTGTACAGGGAAGAAATCCCACCAAAAAAGTTAAAATTTCAAAAGAGTTATTGATGAAATGAGGAAAAAGAAATTGATGCAATGCTGACGGAGGCTCTAGTATTCCAATCACCTATATATATTATACGTTAATAGGAAATTGCTACGTTGTTACCCCTTTCAACAATTTCTCATTCACAGTCAGTATAAGTAGTCAGTCCTTTAGGTGTTTCTCATAATATAACGTGGATCTATAATGCAATCCTTATGGAACTCTTGTGCTTGTTCAGCTGTATACTGCAAGGAAGCCAGTGACTATAGGGCGTTGCTCTGGACAGGTTACGGATAAATGTAGAATGAAAGTACCAGAGGGTCGGAGTTGATAGCTGCTTGAGGATGACGTTTAAACGTCACTGCCGACGAGAGTACGACATGGCAACAGTTTACATGTTTGGTACAAAAATTTCCGTGGCTAGAACTTAACGTGTTGAGCATCGCGCTAAATTACACGTCGTCGCGAGTAGCTTCAAGATAAAGCGGGATTTTTTCTACCGGGGCTTTTTTCCGACCGGGGCTTTTTACCGGTTACCCCGAGGACACACCTCGGCCCGCGGGGCTCGTCCACCACTCGCACCTCGGTCCAGTGAGGACGTGCGGTGATCGCTCGGACGCTGCTGTCGGTCGGAGTCTCGTCGGGCTCCGGCTATATGTGACGCTGCTTGTCCCCTGTGGGCCCGAGACGTCCCACGGAAATCCCGGTGTTTCCTCGGAATTTCAAAAGGTAAAATATTTGTTGTAGGGGATAAATCGCTGCTCGGAATGCTTTCCGCGGTAGCCTTTCTTTGTTTTTACTAGTTTTAGGAGTCTTTGGTCGTACTGATTGTGTTTCTTCCGTGGTAGTTTTACTTTCCGGTTTTAATATTGGTCTATCCGGTTTATGTCCGTCCGGTCTGTCCCCGCCCCGAGGAACAGCTACATAGGCGGCGACTGGCGCAGCAGAGGCAGCAACAGTTTCAGCAGGACCAGAAGCAGCGTGCACAGCAGGGGCAGAAGCAGCCCCAGCAGAACCAGAAGCAACAGACACAGCGGAGCCAGAGGCAGCCCCAGCAGAGACAGAGGCCACAGGCGCAGCAGAGGCAGCAGCAGCTCCAGCAGAGTCACAAGCATCAGACGCAACAGAGGCAGATACGGCCCCGGCAGAGCCAGGGGCCACAGGCGCAGAGGCTGTCTCAGTAGGGTGCGCGGGCCGCGTCAACACCAGAGGTGGGAGCATCGGCCTCAGCGGAGACCGGTGCAGCAGGGGCAGATACCCCAACGAGAGGAGAAGTAGGTGCCGCATGGACGATGGGAGTCTTCCTGCTCGGGGTACACTTGCTCAAGATATAGTCCGCCTCAGTCAAGGCCTCCACAATAGAGGAGTAGACATGGGGAGCGCCAGCAGGCGCAGCAATGTCATCAGAGGATGCAGTGGGCGCAACCGCAGCTGCAGCCACAGTCGCGGCGGGAGAATCGGTAGAATCATAGGCAGGAGACGTGGGAGAAAGTTCCGAGAAACCGGGAGCGCAGGATGGGCGTCAGTGGAGTACGTGGTCACGGGCAGAGAGGGAGGGCCGGCAGCACTCGTCGTAGGGACCGCCGGCGTAGCTACCGGGTCCAGGAACAGAGAGAACCTCTGTCCCAAGAACGGCAACACAAGCCCCAGCGGCTCCCCGTGCAGCAGCGCCAGGTTCGTCCAGATTTGATCCCTCAGTCTGTGTTGCCCCGTCAGCCAGCGACGTGCGGGGCGGCAGCCTTCGTCGTACCGGTGGGTCCAAGGCACCGCTCGCACTCTCGCTAGAGGCACGTAAAGCACGAGCGTAAGAAGTCTAAAGGTGTTTTTTGTATGCAGCGATTGGAGTCGCTGAGCGGCTCAGCGACTCCAATCGCTGAACGACAGTCGCTGTGCACCATTTTGCATGGAACGACTATCGTTGAGCGATTTGAGCGGTAATTAAAGAATGTCTGTGGTTAAAATTACAAAGCACAGCATATGCAATTTATATTAGACGTCTCCTATCGCTCATCATGTTAGGCTCAAAACTGAATGTTTGGAACTCACCTGGTTTTTGAAGTTTCTCGTCTACTTCTCTCCAAATATTGTCTTTCACCCTTTGATCTTTATATTTTGCATGTGAGAGACACCATACCGAAGGGCGGTTGGCAATTTCTTCCACTAGCAATTCGTCATCTTCGCTAGAAAAAGGGATAGACATGGTGACAAACACCCTCCCACCACAAGTAATCGTTCACGACTGCGACTATGTTCACCCTCTAGCCCAACGACTGCAGTCGCTACAGCCGAGCGATTAGAGCCGTACGGCTGGAGTCGTTGCATGCACAACAGCACCGTAGGAATACATCGAAGTAGTGCTCATTGAGAGTCGTACGACTCTAGCCGCAATAGTCGTTGCATGTAAAACGCACCTTTACCTGGCGGCTCTCCATCATTCTCCTGGCCTCGCCGTAGCTAACGTGCTCCTTGGCCCAGGTAGCCAGGACCTCTTGTTCATACTTGAAAACACTGCAAGTTAGTAAGTTTGCTGGGTGTGATTTAGTGCAGTTGGCACACCTGGTTGGTGCGGTATTTGGTTGTTCGTGCTGGGGTCTTTAACAATTTTGGCATATTGGAGTTGTTTTACGACACTTTTTTGCTCTGTGTCCGTATTGTTGGCACTTGAGAAGCAGCGGCGAGGGCGGGGAATATGGAGCCGCGCTGGGCACTTCACCCAGCCAATTCCCACTGCTGGTGGGAGGATATGAGCGTCAAAAGTGAGGATAGAAATGGGAGTATCAATGTCTCTACCATTTTTCTTCCTCTTCACTCTATAAACGCTCCCCACTCCGGACTCTAAGAGGGCCTGGAGGAGATCACCATCAGTGTACTCTGACTTATTAAGGAACCAAATCGTGCCTTTAATTTGGTTGAGGCGGTCATTGGGGGCGGCGGAGACCTCAACTCCCCCCAGCGTCCTCACACTCATCATCGTTCTTGACTGCTGCTCGCTCTTCACTTCGACCAGGAGTGTGCCGGCCCTCGCCTCCGTGACCTCGACAGGCTTGCCTCCCAGCGTCCGCTGCAAGCTCTTAAGATATCTATACCACTGATGTCTTCTCCCTTCTTGGAGGAGATATTAAAGAAGCGTTTGAAATTTCTCTGCGCTCCCTGATTACATGGGAAGTTCGCATTGTGGTCCTGTCTCAATTGTCTGCGTTCTCGCCGCCGCGACCGGCGTCTACCGCCCACCCTGCCGCCGGTGCGTCCGGGGGGTTGGTACGGCAACATCTCATAATTAGTTCTTCCGTGGTCGGAGTTCGGCGCAGTGCCCCCGCCCTCACTCGCGGCGGTTTGCCGCGACGGGGTCGGCTCTGGCGGCTCGAATGTTTCGTGATTCATGTCAGAGTCCATTAGAGAGGCCCGGTCCATCATTCAGAAAGAGGGAAGCAGAAACGGGGGGCGACGGGTCCGCCCTCCACGCTGACGGCCGACCTCTCTTCTAATCAGCAGGTCAGAAACACAAAATAAACAAATAAAAGGAAAACCACGGTCCGGTGGGGCCGGGTGCTTTCTGCGTTGGTTCTACCTACACTTCAGATTGTAATGAAAAAGAAGATAAATAACTCTGAAGTAATAAAGAAGAGACAAGATGTCAAGTAGGTATACTAACGGTACCACCACGAGAAGGTCCAGTACAGCTTGAATACAATTATACTAATTGTATCCCAGAGATCCAATCCTTGTCGCTAGTAGCAAAACGTCCCTGCACCAACGATAACAAAATATTTCGTACGTACCAGTAAACTTGGTAAAAGGAGCTTTTAAAATCCGCGAAACCTTTGATTATTCCCACGTCATTCAAAAATTAACTTCAATCTGAAGCACTAAGTGAAATAATTTTAATTCCTTATCGTATGAGTTATTAATTTTATAGGGGTTGCGAGCGCACATCAAAAGTTTCCTAGTGAAGCCATGCATAGAAAAGGTTGGGAACGGCTGTTTCCATCCTTGTCGTGGATTATGTGCTATGCTGCGGGCTGTGTGCTCCGCAAGTATTCTGTTGTTTATGCTTGGTCGAGTTCAACCGACAGCAGCTCAGCATTAAAAAAAGGCCCATCACCTAACTACTGTATTGAGATACTAACTATTGAGATATTCTGACGATAACAGCATAAACTCCAAAGTGAAGCATTATGGCCTCGATCGCTGCAGATTCTGGCCGCTGTGTACACATAGCTGCACTTTCACTTTCCAGCTGTAGTACTTTAGAGCGAGCGCAAGTAAACTGGCGTTACTGGCACAATTCTCTGAGACGAGAGCATCCCCGTCAAAAAAACACTTATCGTGTTAACGTATTCGCAATTTGATATAAAAATCGTAGAGCAGCCAAAAGTGTTGTACGTTTTATTTCCAATTGAAGGACTAATATGACTAGTTCAGTAACTAGGGTAAAGAGTCCGAATGTCGACACTTTAAAGCCCCTATTACACGGGCGAACATTGCCCGGCAAACAAAAGGCTTTGTCCCGTGGGCAGCACATTTTGCCTTCTGCTCGGCAGACATTTGCTGCTGCCAGAGGCTTGTCCACTACGCTAACTTCGCGGGCATAATCAGACCAATATCTAAGTTATTTATGCTGAAACCTTTCTAACTCGGGTATAACAGTCCTTGTAGCTATAACACATCAAACTTTGCAGATTTTATTCACTTTACGATTTCATTCATACGAAAAGTATATAAGTTAGAGCTGCCCGTCTTGCACGACCTTGAAATTTCTCAGTTTCGTGTAATAGCACCTCACGGTTCGCCGGGCATGTTTCCCGACAGTCTACCCTCTGTTCGCCGAACATTGCACGCCCGTGTAATAGGGCCTTAAGGCGTTACTTCTGCAAAAACACCTGCAGAAAAATATGGGGCACAATTTCCAAAACTTTTCCTCCCAGAATATCATATAAAATTCTCGATTCGGTAACGTTATAAATAGGTAAATTCTAACCCTAAATTTTATTCTATTCTTGATTTATGATAGGTAGTAAAAAACCTGGTTTGCCGACATTCAGAGTAGCAAATGTTATCAGAAAAGGACGGGTAGCCCGACACTACTGAAGACATCTAACCTTAGAGTCATACTATGTACCACAGTACAGAGGAGAGTAATGTCACAAAATTCCCGTGCTTGTGACGTCCAAGACAGGGTTCACACGTCATCCATATAAACGCGTTCGCCAATCCACTTGTCCGAACGTGTTACTGTGCCTTATGAATAGTAGAAAATCGTATAGTTTTCTGCGTTCTTTTGCATTCCAAAGGTGAAGAAATATCCGTAACTTGCTTAGTGACGCTTGCAGAAGAGATTGATTTGACGGTTACCGTTCTAATAACTTTTTGTGGTGTACCCAAAGATGTGCTGACACCGACGCGTTGATATGGATGACGTGTGAACTCTGCCTAAGAGACGTCGGCTCAAAATCGAGATGATCGAGCAGCGTGGTACCGAATTCCGAGTCCGCGTCTCTCCCTGCCAGGGTACCGTGGTTTGTTGCCGGAACTACATACTCGCCGTGTTACAAAATAGTCGAACCCTATTTTTGCGCGTTGAGAGGAATTGTTACTTTATTCAAAAGTTTGAGGTATTGGGTATCATAAGAAGACTTAAGCCTCCCTAAATAAGTACTAAGCTCTTCTAAAAGAGGAAAAGGAAGGGACATATAGTATGTCGATAGAAAAACGAGGATCCCATCCACGAAGGTGTTCCCACGCAGGATCAACGCGCATGGGAACAACAAGTCGGAAAAGAGGAAGAACAGAATAAAGCACAAGCAAACAGTAGTATAGAAGTGGAAGGAAACAAAGTGGCACGAAAGACAGACGTCCCGAAGGCCTAATTAATGGCTTAGGTAACCTATACAAACCCCCTGGGGGAGCTACTCCTCATAACATAGGATGGGCGAAAATAACTAACCTAACCCTATGGCAAGAAGTTTAAGTCTCCGTTTCCGCAACAAAGGCGATATAACAGAGGAAAAAAGAAGTGACATATAGTATGACGATAGAAACGTGGAACCCATGCACGAGGGTGTACCCATATAGGATAATCGCGCATAGGAACAGCAATCGGGAAAGAACAGGAAAAACAGATAGAAGAAAGATCAGTAGAAGTATGAGATGGTCATGAAGTGGGCACGAAAAAGAGACGTCGCGAAGGCCTAGCTAATGGCGCGTTAAGAGGAATTAAATTGTACTTGCACAGTTCTTTGTTACTTTACATGGGAGGAGATATTGAAAAACACAGAAGAGCTAAGGAAGGAGTAGGTAAGTAAAACAATGAACACAATCATAACAAACTCTATTGGTCTCTTTCTCAAATACTGAGCACAGAACAACTTTCAATAGTATAAATTACCCCTTTAAAAATATGATAAGCAGCACAATTCTAAATGCCCAAAAAAATTACCCACAACTCACTTTGATATCAACACACACAGTCTCATCATCCTTGTTGTACACCTAACACTACAGCAATACAGCATCAGCTGTTACTAGTAATTTCAACACGAACACTGGATATTAAGAGACGCAAAAAGGCCACTGAACTAAGTAAGTAGCGATGTTCGTTTACATTTCAAGGAATTCTCGGCTGCATAGCAACTAATGCAGTTTTGTAAGCCTAATGCCCAGGACAGACTTCAGGAGCGAAATGCCTGAGGAAGTGGAAGTAGCTCGTGTATATTTGCTATATATATATATATATATATATATGCAAGGTGCATTTGTCAAAACCATGCAAATCGATGTAAATGTTGGAAAGAAACACCGCATTAAACTGAAAAACATAATTGAGGGGCATAAGCGACAGATTTTTCGTTTTTTTTTTTTTTTTTTGCACCATCGGATAGGACAGATTGAGACCTGTCGTTCTGTGAAGGCAGAAAGGCGCAAATCCGAGTAGAAATGGTTGAGACTCGTATGTAAAGTCTATTAGGTATTATAAGAAGATTTAAGCCTCCCTAAATAAGTACTAAGCTCTTCTAAGAGAGGAAAAGCAAGGGACATATAGTATGTCGACAGAAAAACGGGGAACCCATGCACGAAGGTGTTCCCACACAGGATCAACGCGCATGGGAACAGCAAGTCGGGAAAGAAGAGGAAGAACAGACAACAGTAAGATCAGTAGGAGTATGAAAGTGGAAGGAAGCAAAGTGGGCACAAAAGACAGACGTCCCGAAGGCCTAGCTAATGGCTAAGGTAACCTAATGTAAAGTCTATTATTACGTATCTTATTACACCAGTGCATTGTCTTGAAGAGGCTCTCCTGTATATTTTTTAAAAAGTGTCGCTTACGTCCCTATTGTTCCAGGGCCTTCACTCAATTCAGCAAAGCATAACACACTTTTTCCAACATCTGGTCAAGTTGAAGCGGCTTATCTAGAAAAAAAGTAGAGTTAAGCTAGTGTTTTGGTAGCGTGGGCTGTAGGCTTACGCTCCCAGGTGGACCGCTTCAAGCCTTATAATTATTATTATATTGAGTAGTTTAAGAAGCCTTACATGAGATCAGGTGCTGTTGGTGCACGGAAATAAGCCAATCTCGTTCGAATTTATGATGCCCAGCAATTAAGACATGAATGTTGGTTTCGTAAGGTCTGACGAGTTTCAGGCGTTAATCACAAGCACATTGCTCTTGAGACGGCAATCACTTCAATCGTGGCTTGACGTCGTCCCAAAGCTAATGAGATGAGTGTATATCGATGGGACCTACAGAGTCTGTGAGTGGATCAAAAATGACACTGAAGAAGAACAAACATAATCAACATAAAAACATGCATTTTCAGCTAATGCCTGAAGATCTCGGAGCTTAATGCCTACAAAACGTTGGAACTTCGCCAATAGGTCGTGTATGCTGACTAAAATATGTGTATGGTGGCCAGAAGCACGGGGGCTTACGCTACACTGATGCATAACTAACCCGCACTATCTACCTTGTTCAAGAGTCAGGCT
The DNA here is from genome assembly GCA_001587735.2 of Parhyale hawaiensis. Lineage (NCBI taxonomy): Eukaryota > Metazoa > Arthropoda > Malacostraca > Amphipoda > Hyalidae > Parhyale > Parhyale hawaiensis. The sequence goes on from LQNS02000211.1 coordinate 49,902,851, forward strand.
GATGCACAGCATCAGGTGACAAGGAGGAATAACCACCCCATCTACATCAGGCTGTGTCAGTTGGCTACAAGGTTTCTTCGTCCCATTGTACAGTTGGGGGATAAAGGCTCGTTCTAAGTACCTATTTCCAAAGAGACGGTCTAATCTGATTAGCTCCAAATTGTCTTGAACTTCAATTCTTAATTTTTGATTAGCAGTTTCAAAAGGGAGACATGGAACTTGATCCAAGCTCGAACAGTAAGAAAAAGCCTATAGAGAGACCACACTTCTGCAGTTGCACGCTCAACTTCATGTGTTTACGTTCAGCTTGTGTGTCCTTCGATACACGGTGAAAGTCGGTATCACTGATACCTATGAAAAGTATCTAAGTTGAACGACGTGCGAACTGGCCGTAAGCTCGTAAGTTCAGCGTACAGGAGCATAGTGTAGCCCCGGCACCAGACATTCAGTTTGGCGGCAGACGTCTCACTGTGAGGCTGCAGGCTGGTGAGTACATTTAGTTCCATCAATTATTAATAACATTAGATATATAATTGAGATAAAATGTAATGTCATCTATTAGAATACTAACAATGACGAACTATATATATAATTATAGCACCACGGCAGTTTAATTAAATCTAACTTCGTTTTCATGCGTATCCACGTCTTAGATAACTAGTGGTACAATTCGATTCGTGGTTAGAATAAAACATAATGGAAGTACTAGTAATGCAGTGACCACATCATAGAATCGGCCTGATATTGCGAGACTATTGAAATGAATAGAAAACAAATATAGCAAGGTACGACGTCTCCGGTCCTCCCATTTCTCAATAGAACGGTCACCACTGAGAGGAAGGAAGAAGGGACATGAGGTAAGTCGGTGGACACACGGAACGCACGTACGAGGGATTCCAGTACTAGATCAATGAGCATGGGAACAGCGAGTCAGGAGAGGTAAAGAAGAAGAAGAAAAAAAACTACGGGCCTGAAGAAGGATCAGTCAGTTTTGGAACTGCCTGAACTCGGAAGGAAGAAAGACACGGAATGAATAATGTACTACGGACCCAGCTGAGGCAATGGTAATCTATGGAGTCCCTTGGGAGTAACTCCCGTAACGCGAGTTATATAAACCTACGCTACGTTGGCAACTACGAGGAAAGAACAAAACCATAACCTTTAGCTACTGTGAATCAGCTTTAAAGGGCCTTTGAAAGACTAACCGAAAGACTGATTGCTTTTGTTCCCTAGAACTGAAGTTACCAAAATATTTCGTCTCTGGAAATTAATAATGAAACTCAGCATAAAGACGAAACCCACCAGTATACTCGTATACATGTCATGAAGTAATATAAGCACGTCTTGTACAGTAATTGATAAAGAACACAGTAGCTACCTAACAGGTCGGACTGCATACACACTGTAATAAATAACCATTTACGTCAAGCAATAAGGAACACAGGGCCACCAAAAGTCTTTCAGGTTGATACACGTATCCTAATGGCAAAAAGGAATTTGCAAAGAAAAACCACACGGTAATCGCACTCGAAAACAAAAGAAAAAACCTGCCCATTTGGAACGGCAAACAAAAATGGAAGTTTTTCCCGATAGAAAACTTCAATTGTGAGTTTTTAGAATGTGTACAAATACTTGCCATCAGCCATGAAACCTAAAATAACTTCGAAATGGAACTCCTTGCATATTGAGGTTCACAGCAACAGCCAGTACGAAGGGCCTTGCGTACAGAGCCAATGAGACCAAATTTTTGTTATGCTTAGAAATTATGCAAAATACTGGGCTGGAAACAAGTTCACGCCGCCTTGAACATTACAAAAAGGGTAAAAAACGGCCAGAATTTAGTCTCTCCCACCCCCCCCCCCCAATAGTGACCTTGAGAGAGAATGGCGAAATTGACTTCAAAGGGCAATGGAAATCAAATCGCAATGGCTCCCTTTTGCCAACATTAGAATCGTAATAAAGTCGAACGTTCACAACGGCCATTCAAATTAGTTCAGTGATTTTCCACGAGTAACAGCTACTACTTATGATGCAGAGTCAACTAAATTTCTATCACACGAAAACATTCGTCACTAAATTACAACTGACGCCGATACTGAATGACGAAAATGTCAAGACTATCATATAAATTCTCCTCCTACGTCCATTCGAAACTAAATGCATCTGGTGTCAGAACGTAATGCATATACCACCCACCAAAATATTATCAATTCCGAACGAGATCAATAAATAAGTAGAAAATAAACAACAACAACTGAAGGTAAGAAATTGCTATGCAAAAAATAGTCGTAGAAAAATGAAAAACCTCAGGACTACTGATCCTTCAAAGAAACTTGCACACAGGAACGAAGATAACTGTATCAATGCAGAACCTCTTACACAGAAACAAATTGCATATGGAACTGTACAAATTGAGATACACTCCGGTAGAAAAATTGCATAAATGAATACATAGTTACTACACAAAATTAGATGACAGCATGAGAACCACAGAAACAGAGATCTTCCTACGAATAAAATGTCATAGAAAAATCTTTGGCAACAGAATATTATGATTTGCATAAAAAAGTTACTAAAGTCACCATAAAAACACAAAGAAATCTATGTCAACATATATCCTGGGTACTGCATGGTAAACAGAGATGCATGTTGTCAAGATTGTAACTTCTGTAGGGCGCACGAGCTAAAATTTTACCATCCTTGTAGTAGAGTGTGGCCAATAACTCGTGAAGATCTGGAGCAACCAGGATGCACTCTGTGACACAAGGACCCCGCAGTGCTCTTACATTCCCAAATAGTGCAGTGGCCCATCGTTTGTAAAGATCCGGAATGATCGGGCAGTAGTACTGCAGGGTTCCCAGGTCCCAGAACATGGCCATGAGCTCATTCATCAGTACTAGGAGAAATTAGAACAGACTCAGTAACAAGACTTTCGAACCAACATCAACCCGCAGTTCAATATGTAGCTGAAGTACAAACACAGCACACATCACCGTTCCACCCCCCTGTGATGAGAACAGTCCTTGTCTTCTCCGCCCGCCTCATCAGTAAATGTTTTGGGGGCTAATATAGCCTCGCCCATCTTTACCTTTTGACCCGCACGAACACTAAGAACACTATTCTTTGGCGCTTCAAAGAGAAGAACTATCGTAGACCCAAGGTTAAACTCGCCAAATGCAGAACCTTTACCAAAACTAACATCGGGATGATTTTCGAATGTCTTATCTTTAAACGTGCAGTTGGACCAGGACCTCTCATTGGTACGAAGGTCACCATCAAAGTAGACACGGACAGAGCCGACATTGGTGGCTCCCACTGCAGTCATGGAGAGGAAGCCATGCTTCCAGCGCCCGACGTAGGCCACGCGCTCGTTGAGGACAAAGAGGCCCGGGACGCGCGAGGCGAAGACGGGGTTCACGCTGAACAGCTCCCCGGGAAAATGGCGTCGGTGCGTCACTTTCCATTCAGCAGGTGAGTGGAACCTGGAAAGTTAGAGGAAAGTTAGGAAGAGCTCTCTCGAGAGAGGAGCAAATTCTGTACTGAAGGAGTGAGCAATTATGCCTCTGCGTCAGCGCAGCCAGAACAAGGACACGTGTTAGTTTAAGCTTGTCCGGTCAAAGCAATGGTATTTAAGAGAGGAAAAGCAAGGGACACGTAGTACGCTAAGAAAAAACGTGGAGCCTATTCACGAGAGTCTTCCAAACTTATCAATGCGAAAGCGCATCAGAAGTAGGGAAAGCAGAGGAATAACAGAACAAAAATACAGGAAAAACAGAAATAAAAAGAATCAAAACGGGCATGAAGGAAATACGTCCCACAAGGTAAATAAATATACAGTCGGTCCCTTAGGTGAAGACCAACATGTAGTATTAGTGCGTAAGGTGGTTTCTTGCGCAGCAATTTTCAGTTGCATGGAGCCGGAAGGAAAATATTTGCCACTGCATAATACCGAAAGATTTCAACTTGATTGATGGAAGGTACTGAGGTCAGAGTCACCCAAAGGCAAAGGATGTCATAAGAAATTTACAACATCCTCAGCACAAGTTTGGGATGCACCACTGAACACCAGCCGGTAGATTTTTGGGTGCATATATGTTCATTCCATCCAAATGCATTCTCCGATATCTCCATAGTTACCCAGAGATGTGTCAACGAAACTACACTCACCTCATCCAACTGGATTGCTGTTGCAGCGTGCCCCTATTATAGGCTACGGAGTGGGGAACTTAATCAAGTAGGTAATAATAAACAAAGTTGTAAAGTGACATACCGATGATAGTCACCAGGAGCGAGGTAGAGGACCACCTGGTATAAGTCGTTGGCGTCAGGGTCAGACACGCACGAGCTGTGGTAGCAGGTATCGTTGTCTTCTTTGGCATTGACGCACGGACCAGGTCGTGTCCACGTGTTGGGGCCAAGGAACCCTCCCAATGAATAGGTGACGCCCTGTGGAGACACATGAACACCATATACCTATTGATTCGCTTTGTGATATTCCTCTGTTTATCGGTACAGTGTCGATGGTGGAAATTCCAGCCTAGAAATTACACCCATAGCAGGGGCAACACTATGACAATGTATGAATGTTACCGAAGATGCCATTTTACTAGACATATAATCAAGCCTGCAGGTGGAATTTTTTTACCAAGTTTGAGGAATCCTTGAAAGAGTAGATAACAGCGAACTTGGTTGTAATAAGTAGCTTAAGCTCCGTTTCCACAACAAATGCGAAGATACGGGGGAAGAAAGACGGGACACATAGTATGTCAATATAAACGCCGAACGCAAGCACAAGTAGTAGTAGTATGAAAAAAATGTTACAAGCGCGGCGAGTAATATACTCGCCTGGGGCAAATCCACAAAGTCTCTCTACACTCGCAAATATTCTCAGTCCGATGTTGCAACTGCAACCACAATATACCGTACTTGCATCACGACGAATTAGAAAGTTCAGAGGCCGACCACATGGTCAATAAGCTCTACAAGTCGCAAATTTAGACCTGTCCGCCTATCGCACAAAACTGAGCTTCAAGGCTAAACTCATACACAAAGCCTCCCTAGACGCAACAAGGGTGTTTCGAAAGAGGAAAAGGAAGGGACATAGAATACGTCGATAGAAACAGGGAGCTCAGGAACGAACGGTGTTCCACACAGGATAGGAACAGTAAGTCAGGAAAGAAGAGGATGAGGAGAACCATAAGACCACACCATACACTTATGGTGTGGTCTAATCATCGAGTATGAAAATGGAAGGAAAGGAAGTGAGGATGAAAACAGATATCCCAAAGGCGGCGCTACTGCCCATAACATAGGATGGGTGAAACTAACATAACCTCAAGGCTTATCCATACGATCGGAGGGAGCTGGATTTACAAAAAATGACAATGTAATCCGAAGCGAACTTTTCTTTCAAACATCTTGGCACAAACCTTAACTTGGTGTAGAGTTCCACAGGACACAGGGCCAGCCTCCATGACTGTACCGTCCACGGGGCTGGTGAGAGCAGACGCTGTACATATGGGGCGCACAGCAGCCTTAATGGACCTCCTAAACAGAGACGCTAACGATCTGTTGGGTAAAGTTATCACATGTTCAATGCAGAATCTGCAGGATAAATGTTTCATGAAAGGAAGGAAGATATCTGTTGGAAAAAGTATTACAACGTGAGGGCATACATAATTACAGACGATAACTAGAATTTGGCAATTGACACAGCCAGTAGTAGGTATATCCTAACCATATCTACCTTTCCACAAAAATCCTCATTTTCGTTTCTTTTTCGAAAAAAAAAAACAGGCCTTGCTTACCTAACCTGACCCTATATTTGGAACCTTTGTATAAATACCCAACTTTATGGATCAAAGCAATTTCGACCGAACGTTTCTAACTCGATATTAGGGAGGGGAGTTGTGCTCGAAATGAGGATTTTTGGGCAAGGCACTTATCCATTGCTTCATTTGCCGTGTTCAGCATCAGACAGTTTTACTGCGAGTGCGAATGATGGAAATATCCGTTCTCTAAACGGAATAAAAGATACGCATAGGCCTACCGCAGTTAATAAGTTAACATTATGTCAATCAATATGGAGACATAAACATGAAATTCTACATGCTTGACACGTACCTATATACTAAATGTTGAGAACATCAAGAGGTTGAGATCATACAGACTAATTTCACTCCATTGTTCACAAGATAATGAAGAAAACACACGAGGATCACATGCGTGACAGATCACCTTTAGAGGTCAATTACACGAGGCTAGTTTACTCGCTGCTAGCTGGCTAGTTAACATGTGAGCGAGATAGCGATGATTACACGTTCTCTCCCAGGAGCCAACTAGACGGTGAGTGTAAATGGCATTGCTGGGCATCGTTCCGTTAGCCCAATACCTACCTCTTTATAGAACATTTATGAATTTTTTTTAAATTCCAGTGTTTGTACCCATTGTAGTATTGAATGTTTTGGCTTCGAGCTGATGCCAAAATCACTTCACAACATGCCACAAAAAAAGTCAATTTACTAGGTTAGGTATCGGAGGTGCCTAGCTATGGTAGTTAAGTCAGTCTATGTTGCTTTTAGGACCCACTCATTTTTAAAAAATCTATATGATGTAAATAGATAAAATAAGGCAGATGAATAGGTACTTCATTCAAGAATAACATTTTTGGGGCAGATGCATAAGGGGTCAAGGCCTCTTATAACGAGGCTAATTTACTAGCAACTATGGTAACACTGGGCAAGTTTACAAGCTAAAAGCCAACTCGCTAGTGAGTAAAAGTTGAACACGTCCACCTTTACTCGCAGTATTTTTACAAGCTGCTAGTTCATAGCCAACATGATGACATGGAGCGAGTTTACTAGCAGCATGTAAACTTACCAAGTTGTAGCGTGTAAAGTGTAAACTAGCCTCGCATATTGACCCATTAGTAACAAGTTGCTGGATCGGGCTATCCTGATGCGCAAACTGAAAGCCCATTTTCTAGTTCTGACTTTAAAGAGTCCGTATACTTTTGAGCAATTATGACTTATTGGTTGACCTCGTTATATTCATAAACTGACAAAACACATCATCATAAGCTACATGTCAGCAATCAGTGGATTTCAGTTTATTATATTGAATAATTTAAGCCCTCATTTCCACAACAACGGTGATCTAACAGAGGGAAAATAAGGGACATATAGTACGACGATAAGAATGAGGAACCCATGCACGAACGTGTTCCCACACAGGATCAACGCGCATGGGAACAGCAAGTCGGGAAAGAAGAGCAAGAACAGACGAAAGTAACATCAGTAGGAATATGAAATTAGAAGGTGGGGATGAAAAAAAAAAAAAAACAGACGTCCCGAAGGCCTGGCTGATGGCTACGGTAACTTACGCAAGCCCCCTGGGGTCGCCACGCCCCATAACCTAGTATGGGCGAACCTAACTTATCTAACCCTATGGACCATTCTACGCCCCTTGAGGGGGATTTCAGTTTGACGTTACACCAGAGCTCCAAAACTGCTGATATTTGACCTCTTCAAAGTAATGACCGAACTTCCTGATTAAGATTTTGACAACAGCGTGGAAGTTTTGTGACTTTTTTCTCTGTTTTCTAAAAAATGAGTAGTACACAATTGAGATGAGTGAATTAATTTGGATTGGATACCTCTCCATTTTCATTGTAATAAATTCAGTTACAAAGTTTGCCTGTTTCGTTCTTCAAGCTTGAGAGCAGGGTTAGCAGATCGTTGGATAGGGGAGAGGTTAACACCACGTCGTCAGCACAACTGAAGACAATTATTTTGGAACTAATTCATCATTTAGCTATATGACATCCCATCCCAGCTGCATTCAGCTAGATGTGGATACAGTCAATGAAAATATCGAGAAGAATCGGGGAGAGCAACACTACCTGTCTTACGCCTTCGTCATCCTGAACACTGGCGACATTTTCGCTTCCCATTTTACACAGCTTTAATGAAGTTGGAAACAATTTATTTTTTTTTTTTTTGTCAAGCAATGGAGCCTTCAATGTGACGTCTTTGGTCACTTATATACCTACTCCAAATAATAGCTTGAAATAGTTGGTGAATTATATCCAAGCAAAATATTTCAGACTGCAAATCAACTTACCTGTACTTCAAAATATCTTCTTCCTCAGCCTCAGTCATATCACAGCCAAAAGTACGTACATAAGCTCCTAGTATGGTGGAACGACACCAGCAGGGCAACTCAATATCTGCAAGAGATGTACACACAACCGTATAAATACTTGGAAATTAGGCACAGACAAGCACACTGAGCCTATTAGTAGCATAGATGCTTGTAACGCAGCTGAATACTCCGTACAGGGTGTAGCTATAGCGAATTTTGAAAACCTTGAAAGCCTGAATTAACAGGATGTATAGCGAACCTTGAAAACGCAGTACACCCTGCTATACTAATATGTGCCTTGTCTGTGAAAAAAGGTGAGTTCACGCGTCATTCATTGCAACGTGTTGAATCAAACTGGTGGATGCTGTGCGTTGACTTCTTGGAAGAGGTGTGGCGAATGCGCGAGGCTGAAGCACGTCAGTTTCTTCGACGCACTGCATCAGCTTGGTTCAGTAAAAGAAACTTATAAATGATGAACTTATCCTCTGCAGCGTTCACAAATTATGCACAGAGCGACAAAAACGTTTTTCGTCGTCACTTTAATAATCAGAATCACAATAATCCCGCCTAACACAAGAAAACTCGAAAATGTTGCAAGGTCACGGACAAGGAACCATGTCTGTTTCGATAAACCAGCTAATTGCTGATCTTGATTTCATTTCTATTGGTTCATCAGGCTATAAATATTCTAGAAACAGGCTGTTCCACGTGAAACCAGGCTATAAGATTATGGGATAAAAATGTGACTTCCATCAGACGCAAAATATAAACAAATATGGAAAGAAACGATGTCATTACTGAATTTGCATTGTCGTTTATTTGAATGTAAGTCTCTTCTTCGCGTATACAGGGAAAAAAGTTGACGCACAGATCGTGTTTGTTCAGCTGATAGAAGGACTTGTGAACTCGTCTTTATAGTTGACTCTTGGATTATACCCGAGCTACGTGTACACGAATGCACAAGCACACACCAGCGGGAACGTACCGCTTAGCCTATGCTCCATTCAAACTAGTAGCAAATATTATGAAACTCCAACGCATTGTGGATTCTCACTCCTATTTCAAGCAAAGTATGTTCACAAACGTCCACTTCTTAAGCAAACTTCTTCATACAACTGTATATACTCATGCTACAGCGTTACATAAATAATGGCTTAGCTACGGTATATGAATGTGGCCGTCATAGGGAAATTTATACAATCGAAGACTTCCAGCACGGTACCATTTAATTATAGTGAACTTACTTAGTGTTCATTGTAAAGAGTTAAACAAGTCATACCAGAGCTAACTATGTATTATTAGAATACGATTTTCCGTTACTCAGCACTTTTATGCTTCTGCAGTTTAAGTAAACTGCAACAGAAGATGGCGAAACATAAGGAAATGACATTCTCGCTGTTATTCATTTTCAACAATTGCGAAAAAAAATCATAGCTAGAGTTCAAACTTGGGAAAATAAAACAATAACTAGTAATTAGAAGAGAGTAAACAGCTCGCTAAATGGGAGATTAACTTCCTTTTGATAACGACAATCCAAAGAGAGGATGGGGAAAAAAATTTGCAGAATGCCAAGTGAAAAGGAAACTCAAGCACAGAGGATTGCAATGGATAAAAATGAAAGTTGAGAAAATAAAAATAGCAGAATTAAGAACACAGAGGATTGCAATGGATAAAAATGAAAGTTGAGAAAATAAAAATAGCAGAATTAAGAACACAGATGAGTAATAACGTGATGGCACGAATTAAATAGAGAAGTAAAGTCACACTCACCAGTCACCCAACCCCAAAGCCGGGAGATGTGCCGCAGAGGTAGCAATTTATAAGCTTCAATCTCCCAAGGTCGAGCCACACATACACCTCCTTCTGCGATGATTTGTTTCTCCTGCGGGGAAAATGCAGCAGGTAAGAATCACACAGATGGCAGATCACGGTTGTGGAGTTGGATGGACCCAGTTAGATGATTCCATGAACTTCACAACCTCCAATTCCTCAGAAAAAGACGGAGGTACCTATGCCAATTTCCGCCGACAAGCTGGTGTCCAACTACAACCATGAAGCAGATAATGCGGGTATGGGTAATACCAGCGAAAAATAGATAATTCAAGTACTGAAACGTGCAGCCATAAAATTATGTGCGCAAAATCAAGCAATAGCCCAATGGCCTAAGGCACAGGAATTTTTTTGCAGCCATAAGGAGCAAATTCCGTCGAAATGCCAAGTTATTGAAATTAACAGAATGCAAACAAGTAGCACTAGAAGAAGAAGAAGTTTTACTAGCGCTTCAGTGGCACACTGCTAGATCGCGCCGAACTACCTATTCCTGTGTTTAACCACAGGCTCGTGCGCCGACTAGGGCGCGTTTTAAATTGTCAATGATTTTTGTCTCGGCTTTTCTGCCGGTAGGTCTCAGAGTTGTCAGTGCGCTACTGACAGGAAAAAGGCGCAAGTTGAGCATCTCCAACCCCCGGGAACGGCTGAACGCTTTCGCTCAGCTACGCCGCACAGGAGAAGGAAACGAAATACAAGAAGGTAGAAGTCTAGTGGGAATAGGTCAGCCACCTCGATCGGCAGCCCACCTCCCGAAACAGAAGAGGAAGTATTGAGAACCTACCTTTACAAAACTAACCGCGTCAGTAGGAACTGGGGCAAGTTGCAACATACCCTGTGGAGAAGACACTAGGGAACCTTGGGGTTGTGAGGCCCCAACAAACCAGCCTCAATATACGTAAATTTCAATTATGACTGACGAAGTAATTTTACCTCACATTTTACTCATATAGCTACATTCGGTATAGTTCACTGTTTTCACTTGCCTTGCCCAAGAAATCAGGAGAAATGAGCAGGCCACGACTAGTAAATAAACTACCAAATCACCACGTGAGCTTGAGGGGGAAAAAGAAGTAGCTAACAACTAGAATACCAAACCGAAAGAAAGCAAGCGGGCACCGTAAAGACTGTCTTGAAAGTCAAATTAAGGTGAAGGTAACTTACAAGGTCCCTTAGGCACATAGCACCCTGAAAATAAACTAGGATAAACAAACCAGACAACATTGCCCCCCCTGTAGATAAATCCATCCTCGCCAGGTTCATTTAACAGACCTCGGTGAAGTCAGCTCCGGTTCTGACTCCTGGACTCACAAGTTCGTTCTCAGACTCTTTGGACGTCAAAAATGTAATACTCCTACAGACTCTGTCTCTTCTGAACAAAATTGACCCATTTTCACCAACTTCGACTTCTGGCTCCAGTCAGTTTCCGACTCCCAACTATTTTGGGACCCCTCATTCTAACTATCAGGGTTGCGGAGTAGGATGGTTGACTGGTTGACTACGACTCCTGGCCCTCCTGAATTTCTGTCTCCAACTCCTGGTCAAGAATTTCCAACTCCTGGTACTCAAGATTTTCCGACTCCCGACTCTAACTCCTTGATTCAACGAGTATTTAGTTCATGTAAACATTAAAAATACCCAAATAATTTTCACCAATATATAAACACATATTAAGCTAAAGACAGTACTTTTATACATTGATAATGATATTTTGCATCATCAGCACCATTTAGGACATTTTAAAAAAGGAATTCCGGTATCGGAGTTAGGCTAAAAATACCGACTCTGACTCCTACAGCAAGTAAGATTCTGATTCCTAGAGCAAATGAGATTCCCTCTCCTAGAGCAAATGAGATTCGCACTCCTAGAGCCAATGAGATTCCCACTCCTAGAGCAAATGAGATTCCCACTCCTAGAGCAAATGAGATTCCCACTCCTAGAGCAAATGAGATTCCCACTCCTAGAGCAAATGAGATTCCCACTCCTAGAGC
>LQNS02000211.1:49927022-49961714 GCA_001587735.2 Parhyale hawaiensis
CTTACATTCCGTACGCGTTGACAAGCAGCAATGGTCAAGCTTTGAGTATACCTCCCATTTTTTAGTAAGTAAGTGTAAGTTTTAAATTGCACCGACTCATAGTTTCAGCGTGACACTCAAACGGCGTTAGTTAATTGTATTCGAGGCAACGTGACCGCCAACGTAAAAAGTTAAGTGACAAAGTAATATTTGCGTTAGTATACATCCGCCATAAAGCACCGCGCCTGTCTCAAGTTTCGGATAAGACAAGCTTCAAAGATATTATTTCCGTGCCCAATTGAATAAGTCTTTGATCTGAGCCTTAACTTCTCCGGATCCTTAGCAAGGAGCGTTAGTTTTGCCCAAACACGAGAGCACTCGATATGAGATCAGCTTAACGTCTAAGCAGAATTCTATCCCAAGCAGTGGAGTGAAGGAAATGATGCCATTTCAAAGAGCAGGATTGCATTTTGTCGTCTCTAGGCTACTCGTTTTGAGGTTAATGCCTAAAAACTTGATTTAAAGTGGCGAAACCAACGCTCCGACTTGAAGTTTAGAATAAGTCAAGCTAAGCAGCAAATAACGTAACTCTTAGCTTCCTTTGCCGCCAAGCCGAGAGGGTTCATCTTAACGCGACTTAGTTGTTATAATCGATGGCACCTTATTCACCGTAGCATTCCGACATGAGTGTATATAGGCCGTTCGTACAATGAATAATAAAACTTCCTTACGCACTCTAACAAGGTTTCTTGGATATATGCAAAATGCCCAATAGTACCCAATACCATACACGCCATGTAAAAAAGTATGCCACATTAGTCTCGTGATTTTCTTCATTACAGTTAAAGTCAAAGCAAAAGTCTGCCACTAGATTATTCGTGAAACAGTGTAATAGGAGGGTTCATGAACGCGTTTCCTGAGCTGATTCATCGCTCAAAAGTTCTCTTGAGCCCTCTTAAAACGAACTAGAGTAATATTGTTTGCTAAAAGGGTACTAAAATGTTAGCCTTCAAGTCGTGCTTCTCAGCAAGCGTAACTAATAATAATAATAATAATAATAAACTCATTTATTTTTCTCATAAGGTCGTCTCTAGTAGTAAAGTTTTGGATTTCTATTTAAAAATGAAGGGAACAAAACTCAGAAAGCTGCGGGTCTGCTAAATAAGAGAAGTTAGAGAACATATGTGGAACAACATATTCTGGCTCAGGGCTGAGGAGAGTCGTTCCTTTGACAATCGCGTGAACCCTTCGTAAGCCAAGTCTACATGCGAACTGTATAGAGCACAGTAAATTCTTTCATTGTACTGTAGTATAGAGTGCCTCTGGAACTTCTATAGAGGCTCCTTGACAGTGCCAGAAAACAAGAACCTGAAGTGACAACATGTCATATGTTTCTATAAATTTTGATGCATGAATGCAGCACTTCAAACTTTTCCTTTCGTTGAAAAATATTAGTAGGCTACAAAAGAACTGATTTCCAATAGTTGGTCAGGAGACTAGAGACATAGTTAGGGCGTTTTCGATTGCTGTTGCTCGTCAGTCGAAAACGCCTTTCCTTTTCTATTGACTAGCAAGATGAAGTCTTCGAGGCTTGGCTTGTGCGTAAGATTAGACAGGTACGCTGGCCTCGACAAGTTGGAGACAATTTCCGTCTGCAACCCTTAATCAGCTACTCTTCTGACTCTCGAAAAATGTACCTTGATTTTAAGAAGAGCTTTCAATTGTCTCAAGCGCAAGCGGTTGCTTTTAACAGCTACAACTCGACTCAAAGTGGCGAAGTCAACGCTCCTGTCTGATGGTAGGGCCTAGAAGGGACAAGGCTTAGCCTACCTATTCTCTGACGAGTCAGTCGAAGACACCAGTAGAATAGCTAAAATATTAATCACAATGGCAAACAGTTATACAAATTATATTCTGTTGAATTAACTACGTCTTTCAATGAGCTAGACACTTGAATAAAAAGTGGCATTCGTACTCTATTCCACAACGTTCGTAGCCATTCGTCTCATGGTAACTTCGATTATTATTATTATTAAAACTTCACGCTTGAGCTCCCACGGACAGGTAATACAGCCCAAATGAAGCATCTTGCAACACCGGGAAGCCCAAAACGCTGCAATAGGAAATCCAGCAAAAAGCCATTAGCAGCTAACTTGAACGCCTGCAAGCCAATACGACCAAAAGTCGATGCCGGCAACAAATTTTCAAACGTTAACCGACCAGGGCACGAAGCACCGACCGAACTGATTAGATTTTATAAGACCAATGGAGAGCAAAACTCAAGTACAGTTTATATACACATCCGTATGACATCTAGCCTACTTATGAGCCCTGAGAAGCTCTTGTAAATGGGGCAGCACGTTAGTCGACTAAAACGATCTATAGAAGCTTGTGATGAGGCCTCATCATTCAAGTATTATGACAGGCGCTACAAAACTTGATAGCTACAATCTTAGTAAACATAATTAGATTATCAATAAGCACAGCTTTCTTACCGATTGTTCAAAGTTATCCTCCTTTTCCATCTTCTTCTAAGGGCCGGTTTATACATGCTAGCTGAGGCCTATCTGCATTCTACAAGTTGGTCTTCTGCAGGGGTGTGTCGCAATCAACGCTTTCTCTCACATTCTGGGTTACCGGTGCTACACCGGTGACCCAACCAGTTGCAACCCGTGTCGCACTCATAGCTCAAATGACGACTGTGACAAGGGGTTAAGCAAGGCCCCCTTGTAAAAAAAAATCTAGGGGCCTTGGGTTACGGCGAAGTAGGTCACCAAGCACGAACGTATATTTTGAATAACAGGAACACTAAACTCATTCAAATACGCAGCATACAAACTTCTACCACCAGAATAAGTAATTCAGATAAGTTATTTGGAACTTCTATTGACAAAAGTTTAATTAAAACGGAATTTAAGTAGTCGAGCTTGCTGCGCTCATCGCCAGATGGCGTTCTCACAACCACTTTTCGGGTTACGGTAGCCTTTTTTCAGGTTGTGGTAGCCCTGATTCGGCGTGATTGCGACACACCCCAGCTGTGGCTCATTCACTTGTTCGAATGCGTGCGGCTGCGCGTGGCGAAGGAGCAGCAAAAATTTTTACAGTTTACTGAGTTTTGTTGAACTCCAAATTTGAAGAGATATCCGTAACTTGCCCCGAGACACTTGCCAAACAAACTGATTTGACGGCAAACATTTTAACGTTACAAAACATTCGGAGGAGAGGATGAGTGAACGCGTGAACGCTTTGATATGAATGACGGGTAAGCTCGGCATTACAAACAAGATTTGTTCAGTTCTTCCTCTTATTTTGCAATCCTGTTTTCGCCTGCACGCGTTCCTCTCTATATAATATACTCATGGGTTCCCATTTTTCTGAACATACAGCATGTTGCTTCCTTTTCCTCTCTCGCAAGGACTAGAGAGGTTTAAGCTATAGCACATAAGACAGAGCAATATAGTACTAGCATACACCAAGTCTTATTAATCTTTGGGGCCATTCACGACTGCACGTAGAGGCTGGTTTAGACGATAGTGTTTTGCTTTACGTTTATACTTCACAGCTAACGAATGAGTAGCTATTCTCTAAACGAAAACAAAATATACAGCTTTTCGAGTTCTAGTTCGCACAAAATTTACAAAAATATCTGAAAGTTTACTGCATGAAACAAACAGACCTGACGCTAATATTTAAAAAAAATCAAACAGGCGGCGAAATAATCTAACGCGTGAATTAACCCGCCTGAAGAAGACTTAGCATATGTGATGTGACAATAGAAGTCACTTAACGCGTTACCGGCACGCTATAAATTCACATGCCAACGGTCGTGCTGCTGCAGGACGGTAAGGTTGAGCTGGTGAGTCACGGGGACTCTATGACTCACGGGGGCATGGAGGTGCCGGTTCATTATTGACTGACACTACGCAGAAAGAGAGCCAGGCAGGATGAGAAATAGGACAAAAGAAAGAGAGTAAACACAGTGAAGAACAGGCAATTCAAGCCGGGTTCTCACGATAGTCCAATGGATGAGTTTCACCGGCTCTGCGCCCGAATACGTTGTTGTGACCATTTACACAGCACAAAATGTGAAGCTTTCTCAGTTCTAATTGTTTCTAAATTTGAGGAAGCATTTGAAACTTCACATTATTGACAATTACAGAGCAAACTGACTTGCCGGCAAACATTTTAGTGCATTTTTATGATGGACCCTCAATTGTGTTAGCAACGGCTGAACAAAACATTCGGACTACTAGGTTCGGGAACTCGTGCATTTCAGTATTCTCACAGCAGACGTTGTATTCGGGTAACGGCAATATCTATTTTCGGATGCAGTATCTTAAACGGGGTAGTAATTGCCACACACCTCGAAGAAGCGTTAACGCAACCCGAAGTGCGGCCGCCATGAGGGGATTCAGATCGTCGCTATAGCGCTTTTCATCGGGTAGTGATTTCACGTGTGATCTCAGGTTATGATTTGAGTAGTGATTATCACCCGTGAACGAAGTGAGAGAGGTGATAATGTTTTCGTCGAAGATTTAAGTATATTTGTTTGTATATATATATATATTTGTATATTTGCCTGTCCACCCAATAAGTGGTTGAAGGAGTTGAGCAATCTTCATAATTTTTGTAGGGAGTTTGGGGGGTTGACCTAGATGTGACCCATGCCAAAAAACTAGTCCTAGCAGGCCATAAAAAATAATGGCGTTGAATTTTCCTCCACATGGGCTAATTTGCCTCCATCGCGCCAGATCGTCTGGAGCACGGGGTGTTCTATTTTTTTCCTATGTTATTATTGAAGAGCGAACCTCTAATTAATCTCTGGGAATGGGGCAGTGCCCAGCTAGCCTCGTTCATCAAAAATGACTTCGTTGAATTTGTCCCCTACCGCGGGTGATGGTCTTACGCCACCAAGGGGTTCTAGTTCAGATATGATTTTGGGTTCCAACTACGGGTTCTGATGCGACAATATTCTGAGGGAGGGGGGGGGAGTGGTGCTGGCGTGTACACGTTACCCTGTGGTTGTGACTGCAACAATGTGACTGTTAATTACTACAGCGGTAACCGCAATACTTACGACCTATTACTCGAACAAGCCGTTACTTGAATCGAAAAATTTATGACACAAAGCATCAAACCTAGTGCATTTCCGTAACTCAGTGCGCCTGAAACGTAGCACACGTATTTATTTCAAGGAAAATAATTTCCCCTCCTCGTGAAAAAGTTCTCCGGACCTCGCTAATTACTCGAACTTTCGTCAGATGAGTCACCTCCAGGAACAGCCACAGTCGAGTAACGAAGCACCGTTGTATTTTACAGAGATTTGCACAGCAGTGTGCGAGGAAAGTAATGGAAGTATCAACGTAAGGATTTCCAGGCGGGAACTGACATAAATTAACGAGCTGAGGTCACAGTAGTTCAACTGTGGCTGAGGCCATCAACACGTGATGAGACACCGCCCCCCCCCACCACACACAGAGAGACACACACATTGCCTCTATTGGCACACCTGTCCAGGGTAATCAATCCCATGTCAGGCGCTTCCTCAATGGATGATGTATCAAACTGTACTATTCCTATGAGACATCGAACTCCGCAGCCTGCGAATAAAAAAAAAGGACAGTGCGCGTGTCCACAAGAAGAGTTACTAAAATGTCAGCCGTCAAGTCAATTTGCTTAGCAAGTACATACTACTAGCAAAGTCCCGGATATCTCTTCGTATCTGAAGCGAGTTGCAACTCTAAAAGCTTTCTTTTAGAAAAAAATATTTTAATATTTTTATTTATTACGTTTACTAGGAATCAACTTACAAATGGGACGGTTTTCTGCGTACTGCGGAGAACAAAACAATAGTGTGAACGCGACTTGCGTGATTATCAATCAGAACAGACTCACCTGGCAGTACGATGAAGACGTAACAAGCTGCAGAGCAGACTCACCTGGCAGTACGATGAACAATAAGACGACTAGGATATAGAAGAGCTGCAGCCTGGTGATTCCCTTGACGACAGGTCGCTCCTGAGCAGCGTAGACGGCAGCAGCAGAAGCGAGGGCCGCAGCGCGGGACTGAACCGCGGGCACCACGTAAGGTTGCACTTCAAGTAACGATTTGGACAGTTGGGTGGAGTTGAGGTAATGCGATTGCATCATGGTACGATGGTTTGAGGGGATTTTGGGAGACAGAAGGAAAGATGTCAGAGGAGAGGAAAAGCGGAGGTTGAGGTATGGATTTGGGCGAAATTTTGAAAGGAAAGCGTACAGTGTAGAAGGGAAAGGAAGCAACTAAAAGAGAACTTTGAAGCAGGATGAAAATATATTTGAACAAGTTTTCGAATAGAGAATGAACACAATGAAAGGAGAAAATTTTCGTAATGAAAAATGATAAAGGTATTGGAGACAGGGTGGGAGAAAGTTGTACGGAATAGCTATTTGAATACAAAATGAATGGTGTGAAAGTAATGTAGAAAATCTAAAAAAAACTAAGGTTAACGTTTGACTCAAATTGGGAAAATTTTAATGAGATAAAGTAATTATTTCGAGAACTAAGTAGCAGAAGAGAACAGGAACTTTGGTGAAATAATGCAGTAGGTATTGGAGACGGCGTGAGAAATTATTTTTCTAGAAACTTTCCCTACTTTGGAACCAAATAAGGATTAGAAATACTTTTCTAATTCAGTGGGAAAGAATGAATTGAGGAATTATGAAATTTTACTAAAATGAGAACATCAATAATGAAAATGAATGTTTCCAATATACTAAAATATTAGAAAATAGATAATTTTTATGACTGATAACATGGGAAAACTTCATAAATACTCCGTGGTTCTTGGAGCTGAGAAAGCATAAAATATAAATCTTATACTTTTGAAAAAATAAGAATAAATTAGAATATATGTTTAGACGTGCAGAGAGAAAGACGGAAAACAAATTGGTTTGCACGAGAAGACATAAAAATAGCAATTGTACGGCGGAAAAAGCAAAGGATATTCCAGACTGCGGAGGCTTTTGAATGAGGAAAAATGATTTGAATCGAAGGGGAAAAGAATGGAAGAAAATGTATCCTGATGGACAAGGACTTGAAAGAAAATAATTTTCCCGAAAGAATAGGAACACTTCGGAGGTATTGTGAGAGGAAGGCGGAAAAACTTGTTGGAGCATTCAAAACTGGTTGCTAGAGGCGGTCGGGGTACCCGAAGCGAAGTGAGAACTCCGGTGTCCAAACGAGGTCGGAGTACAAAAGGCAGTTTCTTTTCTATTATAAACACTGAGGAATTCGGGCGTTATTTGTCTGTCGTCATAAATAACTGCTTATGAGTCCGATGCGCACTTTATCTTGCGTTATAAATGCTAAGGGCTTGATGCAACCTTATTGTTCGTAATAAATGCTGAGAAACTCAATGAGGGGTTTCTTTCCTGTTATCAGTACTTCTGTAGGAGCTTGATGTTGACTTTATTTCCTGGTAGTTACATAAAAAACTTTGAAAATTCACAGTTCCCGTAATTCAGACTAACTTTTCTGAAAGGAGACTACCACTGTGAAATCTGCAAAGAAAAGAGAAACGATTCAATGGATGAACAATTCATAGGTTTGAGTTTGAAGTTTTTACAATGGCTTAAACTTAGAATTTAGACGCGATAAGCTTTCACACAGCGTCGCGTGTACTACGGCACGTACCTATTTCGGACACCGTGTGTAATAGCAGTCCATCACTTCCTGACCCCGTTTACGCTCATTATATACCTACCTATACTACCTTGTCACACTTTAATCACGCGAGGAAAAGGCAAAATCGCCTTGACCGTATACCTCAACTACATGAAGCCTGCATTCACTTGTCTGTGCAGCAGGTAAATCTCATTTGAAGGGCATTTGCGGCTGCGGTCGACCACGAATTGACGGAGTTATGGAGTCATAGACGAAAGGCTCTGGAGAACTCCGTCCCTCCTCCCCGGCCGTTTCCATATTCGGAGAGTCACTGCGTATATTACTACAGTAGCGGCAGGCTAAAAAAGCTGGCGTCGATGACACTGAAGAATGCGAGTTTGAGTGCCAGCCAGGCAGGCGAGCTCTTGCGGCGCTAGAAATGCTTAATCAGCATTTGATGCCTTCAAGCCGTTGCGGAGGCACCGACCCTAGCCAGAAATAGGGAGGATTGAGGAGTGCAGATTGTTGCATAAGAGCCCTCCGTCGCTAACGTCATAGCTCTTGACAATCTGTAGTCGACTGCAGCCGAGCAGTTGGCGTATATCAGCTGCACGAACCAGCGCCTATTGACTTTACTCTTTTCTTTACCTTCCTAGTAGCCTATAAACGGCAGAAGGCTACGACGATGCATTTCTATCATGGTATAATAGCGTATGTTATTATACCTTGTGACCTTGATATACGTTATTATACCATGATTACCGTGGAGTAAGACTTCTTCTTTGGCATGGGAATAGAACGTCCAACTCCAACCTCGTGACAACGAGCAAGGCAGCACATATTATAGCCTAACCAGTAATTCATCTATCTAACCGACAAGGTTCAAGTAGTGATGACATATTTTTTTGCACAATAAGAGCTTATTCTAAAAGTATGCTAACTCCATGCAAATAAATTAATGGGTACCGTATTCACAGCCTAATTATAGCTCATTATGGCAGCAGCAGAATATACATACAGGTATAGTGACTTCGTTTACTAAACTGTACAATGCCAGTTTAATAACTTTTCAGCTCCCCCCCTTCACAGTGGCTATAATGCCGAGGCCACATTATGTAGTCGCACGCGCAACCTGATGCAAGGATGTGCAGCTCGCATGTCGTTTATGCTTACCGTATCATTGCTACTGGGTTGAAATATATTTCATGACGGCGTGTGAGCTGCACATCCTCGCATCAAGTTGTGTCTGGGGCTTCAAAGTGTGATCTCGGCACTACAGACACAGTGCAGTGTTAAGACTATCGTGTTTTCAGTCTCGGTCTGCCTTCTCAGACTATCGCTCTTAGTGACTGTCGAGCCAGGTTCACACGCGGTCAAAGGAACGTTCTCTCGCGACTCAGCGACTGAAAGATTTGGTGTATCTTTGTAAACACAACCTGAGTGTGTCTACCAAAGATCTGCAGAACTGTCAGCAGTCAACTGGCTTAAGGCCAGTCTGCACGTTGGCCTTTTGCACGTGTTCGCTCATCTACTCTGCCGAATGGTTTTGCACCGTCGTTGTTAGCACAACTTTGTGGATGCCACAAAAAGTTGTGAAAATGTTAGCCGTAGAATCAGTTAAGTTATAAAAATGTTAACCGTAGAATCAGTTAAATTATGAAAATATTAGCCGTAGAATCAGTTTCCTCCGCAAGTATCACTAGGCAAATAACGTAGAGCTCTGTAAATTGAGTGAAATAAAAATCAGAAAACCAGTGAACTTTTCTGCTGTTTGTTCGGCCCAGCAACGCGTACTGACGACTGGATGAGTGAACACGTTATCAAGACTCAAGAGCAGGCCGACTTTTGGCTAGGGTCACTAGTATAAACTTTCGGGTATCTCTTCAAACTGGCGTGCATTCGAACTGTAAAAGCTCTGTACGTTTCTCTTACTTCAACAGTCGCAGTAACATAAGAACGCTGAGTTGAGAGAACTCGTTCATTTGACTGTTGTATGAGCCCGGCTTTACAGACACAGTACAGTGGGTTCACACGACAGTAAACTGCACGAATTATGTATCCGTTTATAGAGCAGAAAGTTTCACTACTTTCTGAGTCCTAATTCAACCTAAGTTGGAGAGACATACTGAGCTTTACTATAAAGATATTTTCTAAGCTAAATGACTTAATGGCTAGCGTTTTACTCACTCGTTCGGTATACGCACAGTTACGTTTATTAAAGCACAACGAAGCATTCGGACGATTAAAACAGAACAAACATCATTTATTATCTCGTATACAGGGTACAGTGGATACACCTATCGAGGTTTTCTTTTTGCCTTAATTCTAGAATTTTGAAGAACTGGATTAGCAGAGAAAACGAGTTCGATAATCATGTGAACCCATTCTATCATTCTATAGCCCGTCACTTTCAGTCTGCTCATATATGGCATCGTAGGCCTTTTTTCCAAACATGGTGCAAAGCCAGTCACAATCTTCCTTCATTCCAGATGACCTTCAACCACACATCTGCTTCCGGCGTCGACGGCGCGAGTTGGCAGGAAGAAGGTGGAGGTCATGAGGGCCACTGTTGACGCCCTTTACTAAAGCTAGCCGATGCAGCAACGTCTTATTTAATGGCTGGACAGCGGACGGGGTCGTTTGTTTACACTACCTACTGTTCTGTTTCCTCCGTTGCACTACAAGGACATTTTTTCAAACAATCCAAATTTCTTCATCAGTTATACAGGATCAGGATCAGAAAATTTCCGTTGATTTATACGGTTGTAAGGAACTTTAAGACACATTTGTTAACGAATTTCGATCCTAGCAAATGAATGGAGTTCTTAAAAATTTTCGGACAAAATTTCTGGAAAAAATCTTCGGACTACAATGACGGTCAGATACTTCTCCAAAAATGCAAATCTTGGTATGGGACACAAGAGACAAGACAGAATTTGTTGAACGGATATGCCTCGATATGCAAACACTAAACAAACTCTTCATTAACAACCCCATCGTAATGATGCGGTATCTTCGCAACCTCTCCCTAGCACTATATTGGAATTTCCTTGGCCCTAATTATGAAATGAGTTTTATTTTTTCAAGATCATTGAATTTGGAACAGGTAAGCTCCAAAAACTGGGCAACTGCTGGACGGATACGTTAGTTCGTTACGGGGGTAGTATGCTAGTCTTGGTGCCGGCATGGTATGCCTCCTATAGCTGAGATTCAAATAGGTATGTGTGCCTAGAAGCTAGAAGTTCAGGCCCTAGTCTAACCTATTCTTATATTCTTAACTACCTTTACTTATCCTAACCCAAGCATACATAAGATAGCAAATAGGACCCGTACTACCAGGAACCTCAATGTCTGGGAACAACTAATATCGTAGAAGGACCGCCGGCAATGAAGCGCTATGCTAAAGGTTTATTGTAGCGGTCGTAGATTACAAACGTTGCCTCGAGGTAAGCTAATCTCATTAGGTTTAACTCGTCCGAAACTACAGCCATGAGCGCTCGTTAGGGTTAATTTGAGTCGAGTTTCGGACGTCAATATTAAGCAGGAGCAGGACTGAGTAGGAGGCCGTGTGAAGGGCAATCGGTCCGAAATTAACGAATGAAAATCGATCCAGAGTAGCGATACCAACGCTTACGAGTGAGGTTTCCGACGAGTAATGCAAGGGAGATTATTTATCCCAATGAAATTGTCCTAATAAATCTACGTCAGAGACAAAGCGCCATGACAGTTCGTTTCACACAGCGGCTGTCGTTATCACACCAGCGCCACTTGTCATACAAGTGTTCGCCATTGAAGTCAGCCGTGACGTATCTTCAAAGCTCCTCCAGAGATAACAGTCGTCACGCGACTGGTAGTGCACAATTAACTCTTTCTCGGGCAGGTAACCATAAACGGTCATTTCCATATTGCTATTGCCACTAAGTCGTTTGAAAGCCGGGTAGTACAGGATTAGTCCTATAAAGTAAGGGCATGTCGAATTGGGCACTGAAATGAAGACTTCGAGGATCGATTTGTGCGGAACTTCAGGCAGGTGCGCTGGCTTCGACTAGCTCAACTGCATTTTAGATACTTACTCTTAATCGGTTACCCCTGCGAATTCTAGAAACTCTATTTTGCTCCGTAAATTGGATTGTTTCCCGCGGGGTTAAAGTAATCGCGTTACTTGCAACACATGTTGCACGATTCAAAGTTGCAAAGCCAAAGCGCCTGTCTGAGACTGAGGACAAGCCAAGCCTCGAAGGATTAATTTCGGCGCCGAATCGAACGTGGCTTTAATCTGGCAGGCGCTTGAAGACGAGAATTTGGCACCGCCTTCAAAGTTCTATTTATAAAGTAAAAAAAATTAACTAGAAGCTCTCATGAACGGATTGAAGTTCAACGCTCCGCCGTCGATACTCAGCATCGAGTAATTTTGTAGCTCTAGAAACAACACTCGTGACAGTAGGCTATATACTCGGAATTTCACCTAACTGGTGCATAAAAGGTCAACTCTTTCTTTTAAGAATTAATTTGCATTTTTGTAAGAATAGCACTATCTGAAGTGCAAAACATATGTTACGGCTATGAAGAGAAGGTTAAGTTAGCTAATGTTACCTCTAAACCTTTTCGCCAAACACGTGATCTCGCAATAGTATTTGTATATATGTATTAACAGATATTTACACCATTAATACCATTACACCGTAAGACTAACTTCAGTATAAAATTTGGATCATTACACCATGAGTACATTTATATCACTGCACCAATATATCATTTTTACAACTATAATATACTGTGTACCATTGATACCGCACCACTGCACGCCATTTAAACCTATTAACATCACGCCACTACACCATCTATGCCATTACAAAATTACATCACTTATCGACATAACTAAAGGTCTGTGAACCTTGTTTGCTTGTTTATTTATTTGTGTCACGTTTGCTTGTGTCTTGTTTGACACAGCTTCTTCACTTTTAGACGGGAAGAAATTTGAGGGATGAAGATTTAATTAACTTAGATACCTGGGCGGCAGTAGACTGACTGTATCTGTGATACTGAATTTAAACCTGATCTCGCCTGCAAGAATCGGCACGCTGGAAATATAACTGAAATACGTAACATATAAATTGGCTTTGCTTACAGCTTGGGTGTTCAATATTCGTTACAGAAGCAAAGAATCTTTTGATAGTGAGCCGCAAGGGCAGCTCCTTGACGGGCAGGAGAGGACGGCCGAATAGCGGGTGGTCTATGCCCAGCTACATAACACCTGCTTTGGTGCGAAAGCAAAGACGATCGTGACGACGAAACAACGGGTCACGGGTCGTCTAGTACAATTATATAGGTTTTCATCAAGAGCTGCATGACAGTGTTACTTTTCAAACCTGTATAGCTCAGCTCACACTACAGCCTTTTTCCCTATACCTTCATGCTTCGAAACATCCAATCGTTTCAACGTGCCTCTACAAAGACAATTGTGTGTACGTTAAAAAATATAGTGCAAATGTTTACCGCCAGAGAAGTGTGTTTAGCAGGTATCAGTAGAGCATATTCAGATATCTCTTCAAATTTGGAATGAATAGAAGTCAAAAAGCCGTGCATATTTTTGCTATTTCAAGAAGCACAACATTTGAGTGCCGTGAAGTACGATCGTAGGTAAATAGACTAACGTCTGACAGTTCACATTTTGAATTTTCAACCAATACCATAACATATGTACATATTATACACAAGTGCACACATGTGTAGGTGTTCAAATGACAGGGATTAGAAGTCGTTACTAAAACAATACCAGCATACCCTCGGGCATCAAGTAAATCAATTACACTCGCACATTTGGGAACAAAACGATAGAACATTCCAAAGAAATAGCTACTACGTAATGACTAATAATATTACGAATTGCCTGATGTTTTATAGTACTCACAGCCGAAAAATAATATCCCGCACGATGCACAGCAGCCGTACGTGGTAATTCCCAGAGTCCAAAAAACTAGCAAGGTGAATACAAGGTGAGCTGCTGGTGCTGGCCCCTGGAGTCCCTCGCATAAGACGAGCAAAGTACATTTTCGTTGCCCGTTTTGAATGCAACGCGTCGAATTGAGACTCGAACTTGAGTCAGTCCAATTGCACCGTCGACATCCAGCTGAGTTGGGACGGCGAAATAAAGCTTAATGGAATTGACTTGTGCGGAACCTAATTAAGACAGGAGAGACGGCCGCAATCGGTTTTCAAGGTTCTGACCTTTTATTATTTACTTTTGAGACTTTCGTAGAAATTCTATCTTGCTCCTTAGAATGGAGTTCACTATACTGTACCAAGAATAATTGGTTTAGTTCTAACGCACGCAACGTGATTCCAAATAGCAAAGTCAACGCTCTTCCAGGTCTGAAGTTTCCAACACGTCAGACCTCGTGGCTTAGGTTAACGCGACTTAAATTTGACGAACCAGCCGATGATATCTTTAATGTCGACGATTATATAACCAGTAAGAAATGGAGAGCCAACGGTACACATGCAGTCACCCTCATTAAAAGTGTATTATTTTCGCTATTATTAGGCATTCGCATCATACCTACAAGAAAACAAATTCAAGCGTTGTAAAACTGAATACTTGCTATACAATTATGAATTATCAAGATTTGCAAGCAGTTATGCTGCTAACAAACATCCTAATGTTTGTTAGCAGCATAGCTCAAAAAGTTATGAAAGGATCTTCAAAAAAATTGCACAAACTGTAAATACTGTCAAAAGACATAAATGATTAGATTTTGGACTTGATACAAAAAAATCATGATTTCAGAGCCTATTTGAATTTTTCGTTACCGATACCTTACTTGGCGGAGGTATGCGCTCTCAGACTGCTCTAGTTTATAAGAGCAACGCACCGCTTGCGAATCTTGAAAATTCATAACAAACAAACATAAGTTAAAAATACAAACGAACCAACCGATCTGCACGAAAATTTAATCATTTATGTCTTTCAACATTACTAACATCAAAACTTTTTAAATTATTGCGCTAACAAACACTAAATCAAGCACAGCGACAAACATACGAACGAACAAACAGATCATAAAAAATTGGTCCTCACCCTTCGTGATATACCTAACAACTCATGTAAATTTCACAAAAATCCGTCCATAACTTTTGAGTTATGGCATTGAGAAAAATGAGGCAGACAGACAAACTAACAAATGGATGGACGGATCTCCACAAAAAGTTAATCATCTGTTTCTCTCAACATGCCCAACAATCTCTGTAAATTCCGCTCAAATCCGCCAATAAGTTCTTGAGTTATCTTGGTGACAGACAGAATAACAGACAGACAGATAAAGCCGACGAAAACATAAACCGTAACCTCCTCGGCGGAGGTAAAAATATCTTTTCTAGGAAAACTGGTACGTAGCTTAGTCTCGGAAAAGGTTCAAAAGTGGAGAATATTTTTATTACGCTAAAACGGTGTATGTATAGAAATCTGTCGATCTCAAAATATAAAGTATGGCTAAAATTATTTTACGACATGGCATATTTATTCTAATCTTCCGGTCATTCAGTCCATCTTCAGCAAGAATAATGAAATTGTCTGAAATGCAAGTATGAGTGGGTGTCACTCAAATGAAGTAGTTTTTTAGAACTTGCTGAAGCTTCCACCAATTCAAGTTGTAGCTACACCGAAAAAGCTAACAGTATGTATACTAAGTCAGCACGCAGATAAATTATTATGGTAAAAAACTATGATAATAACAAAAACTAAAATTTAGATTTAGCAGCCAGGGTTATTTTAAACGGCAATAAATATATAAATCGCAAATTCAGAATCCGTCAAAATATTGGATACGTCTCTCGCTGGTATATTGACGTATCATCATTTGAGCTACGATATAAGTACATTAACTGCTAGAAAAGCTACGTATACCGATTACTCTTATGGAAATCAACAAAGCTTTTTAAAAAATACAACTTACAGATACTTTTTTTTACTTTAGAATGAATTTACTGACAGAGTCCCAATTAAAAGCCAGACTGAAAACCAAGTTCGACAGATTCTAAGGATGTTGGTGAACGACTCCGGAGGTATGGACCGTGAAGTGTTCACCACCCACCTACAGTACTGTAGCAAGTGAAGTGACGTGGCACTAGCAACTAACAATCTCTGCACACCAGCAGACTTTCCCCAGGAGCAGCACAGTGGAGGGAAGACGGGCCTCCATCACGTGCCGTGTCGCTGACCAGCCGACCACGTCTGGGCAGCCGTACAGTAACATAGCGACAAGGACTATAGCAAAGAGCTATAGACCTCCAGCTGATAGTGAGGGTCCCCCCTCCCCTGGTCTGAAGTGGTAGGCAGCTTAGCGGATGAATGCTCTTTCATAGGTTCATAGGTTCGTTCCACCAAGCCTTGCAGTAACACAGCTTGCTTATAGGTAGTGACCTACAGCTGCTGCGATGGGTCCCTTAGTAACACAACTTAGCAACGCCCAATTGAGGGCAATCAATGTAAAGAATATTGACACTTACCCAGCTAAAGTGGCTTTTTGATTCCAAGGACATGGAGACGTGCGTTTTCGGCGATGAATGCAAACTTATATAATAATTAAGCCAGTTTATAACGAATTTGTATTAAAGTATAGATGCAAAATTTTAAAATATATTGAAACATGTTCTTATCACTGTGAATACAAACTCATGCAATGCGCCATGAATGAGATATTTGTCTCATAACATAAACGTGTGGCTAATATAAGACGTGTATTAAAATATGAAGGTGTAACTGATGAAAGACCTCGTATACCATATAAAATGAGAGGCACGTTTACTTTAAGTCACGAACTCACTGAATGTAAACAACAGCAACAAAATCGACATTCTACAACTACCAACTGCGACAATAAGAGACAGAGAATATGTAAAGCAGCGAAATCCAAGTCATAAATAGCTGATGTATTATATAAAGAAGGCGTGCACGTTATACATAGATCAATAGGTAGATGAAAAAGAAAAATAGTTAAAAGTTTAATCATACCGCGGGGTAATTACAAAGTATGTTTCGTATACGTTTGAAAAGAGCGCGTTACAAGTAGAAAAATCAAACGTCGTAATTAAAAAAAAACGTTCACCTTAGAAAAAGTACTCGTAGGTACAAAGCAGAGGTACATAATTTGTTACAAAAGAAATTGATACAGGCCAAAATGTTAGTCAAAGTTGATATACGCAGTATATGCATTCTAACCCTGAATATCATGTATACGTACAGCAAAACGGCTGAAACAAGTTCACACATACCGTTAAGTCGGTTAAGTAGGCAGGTATAAGATATGCAGAATGTACTTTGCCTCTGAATACAATATCTAGAAAGAGCTAAGGTCTGAAAATACCAATGACAGTTAACAAACACAGAAGGTACCTACAGTACCTATTTAACCCTGAATACACAGGTAGCTAAAGGCTTTGAATTGTAGATACAGTTAAGATACCGTACCTAAATGGATGTTTTTTAACTTAAGACACATGAGAGCACGGGGCAAAATTAATGGCTTAAAATATTAGAAAGAAACAGAAAAGGAGGCAGTTGAAATACCTAGAATGTATTTTGATACTAAAAAATGTAGAGTACGAAACTCTTCCAATATTAAACCCTATGAACACGATCGAGAGTCTTTCGACCTACCTATGTTTCCAGGTACCAGGGCTCGAATCTTTCTTTGTGTTCATGGGCCTACAACTACAGGCTTGCAAAAGATTCGCTAGTCATCGGTCAAATGATTGATTAGCAAGTACCGTACAACTCCGTAAGTTTCTCCGCATTTTAAGAAAATAACTCAAAAGGCAGTACACTATCTTATTTCATACAGACACATGCATCAACGCTGGGAATTAAGTGAAAATACCGAACAAGAGACTATCGTTTGCAAATGACTTCAAGCGCTAGCTCGTACTCGAAACTTCAAGCGCTAGCTCGTACTCGAAACTTCCAGTGACCAGCTCAGGTCAATACTCCTTGCAGCGCGAATATCCTTCACAGTGCCGGCTCTGCAGACACGAACTTTGACCCCGCACGGTCCAGCTGATGCAACAGTTCCTAGCTATACCTCAGCTTCAGGATTTCTACTTAACCTCAGCAGCATAACTCGAAAAGTTATGAACGGATCTTCAAAAATTTACAATGATTAGACTTAAAAGAGTTGATATTAAGGAAATCATAGTTTCAGAGCCAATTTGAAGTTTTCATTAGCTTTGCCTTGCTTGGCGGAGGTATGCGCTCTCCGAGTACTCTAGTTTATTCTCTAATTAAATCGGTTATCCAGCAGGAGCAACGGCTTATTAGCAGAGTTAAACCGGATTTCCTAAGAGGACTATAAAAAATCGTTCAGTAAGGTAGGAGAATTTTGGCAGGCAAAAAAGGATCCAGTGGATCTCTCATTTAACACTATCTATATAATGCCGAGACCAACTACACTATCACGTTGTGACTATCGCTTTCTCACAAAAATCTATTTCTAATGACAATAGTAAACGGTTGACAGAATCTCTAGGCGCTGATGAGACGAATTCATTCAATTTAATTATAATAAACAATAACCACATTCACGTGAGAAAGTTTGGCCCGCTATAAGAATGCCTATTGTTTCCTTCATACGTTTCCTCGACCATAAAGAAAACGCAGATGGGAGTTCCTGGGCAGACTGCCACTTGCAAGCGCGGCAAAAGTACGTCTATCTGTGCCGTATATTAATGCCATTTGTATGATGCTTTGTAATAATTAGAGAAAAGAACAAAGAACCCAAATGGTCTATGATTTATATACGAACACACGAAAAATCAATAAAGTTCTAGAGCGATTGCAGGTGTAATGAGTTAACTATAATTTAGACAGTGGTTGCCGAAGTAGACGCTTCTGCTTTCATGGGGAGCGATGGAAAAATGCTAGTGACCACAGCTGCGAGTTTAATCCGATTTTAAACATAAATAATTGAAATAGAACATGTTACAACTTACGATAATATGCTTGTAATGGCAGCAATCTTTGCTACCGAACGTAAGAGACACGAGTTTAATCACAAGAAGTTCAAAATCATTAGAACATACACTAGAGTATGTCTGAACACATAGCTCGCGTGGACATATATTCCGGCAGACAAATGCGGAAACACAGATAAACGCACATGTTGCAAATGGTCCAAATACATCCAGATTGAGATCAAAAGTTACGTATGGCTGACACAAATGAAACGACACGTACGGACAATTAAATATGGAAAGACATGACATAGCGACCACACGTTGTTTGCCAAGAGAGGGACTTGAGCCCCAAACAAAAGGCCATAGGCCCTCCTACAATATTGCTATCATGGTACCAACATAACCATAGGTATGTATGGTGAACTCCCTCCATATTTCACTCCACCCCTCCCTCAATGTAAACTTTCGGGCACCACCGCTACAGCCCCAAACACTCATTAGTACGCAGTTTCTCCATCTGTCCTGAAATTTGATACAAAATGCATCTGAAGTTCGAGAGCAGTTAAAGTTTCTGAGCTCAGTTTAACTCGTCATCGTGCCAATCGATGAGGTAAATCGACAGTCAGATGTGGATCAGACTATTTATGTATTCATAAAGAGCTTAACCTCTACATAAACTTTTTTTTGCCCCCGTTCTTTCCGGGCGGTCATTAACTCCCTGTCAGCGTCTTAGTTGCTGCCAACCTTCCATTGATGCACCAGTCAGCGGCGTATCCTGGGCACACTATTTACCTTTCAAGGAACGTGAAATAAGTAGCTAAAACACACACACACACTAATTAAAAACCAACCTAGCATTGTTTGACAGACAGATGCATATTGAATACAGCTCTGTCAAGCGCCAGAAGCGTACATCTCATTTCAATTAATCAAAGATACCTACACGATTATACAAACAGGAGCTTTTCTTTTTTATTAGCAAAACCGATACCACAAGTAAATAATGAACGGTACAATCGCCAGTTCTTCGCCATCATTCCATTACGGCCAAGGCCCCTGTTAAATAAATAAATACATAAATAAATAAAGAAATATAAAGATTACTTGGATATGGTGACATGGTGCAAAACGGACGAACGTGCGCACGTAGAGTCAGTGGCGCACCTTAGAAGATAGCAGAGCATAATGAGAGCAACACTATCGGCAACGAAGCAAGTAACGATAAGTTTAATTCGATAATATTTTGTCTCGTGTTTCTACTTCGCAGCGTTCAAATGCGTTGTCAAGTCGTCATACATAAGAAAAAAAGGCAGCGCTTTCCGAACTGCTATTAACTCAACCTTGGAGAGATAGGCATCAGAACCTTCCAGGATCCTGGTAGGACGGCTAACATAAAAAAAAACTTTAGGCAAACACACACAGTCATGCACGTACCGAAATAACGAAGCGTTCGAACGCTGGGAAGCGAAAACATGGGACAAAAGACTATCGTGTGTAGCGGGCTTAAAGCCATAGCTGAGCTAACGTAAACTAAAGTTATCACGTGACAATCTAAGAAGTGACGTTACAACTTGTTACAGCCAATCAGCAACCTGTACGCTCCCCATGCCAAGAGGACAGACTCCGCTGATTGGCTGGGACGAGCTGTGATGCCAATAATTGGTTGCCACGTAATGGGCTGATCTTATGTTGGTTCCGCCATGCTAAACGTGGCGTCACAGACACGAAAAAAAAAACAGCGGGACGATATTGATTATCAATTTCAAAAAGTTGCGCCAAAAATTTAATAGGAGATACGCTGCAGCTAAAGTTTTACTATTTCTGAATTACATAACCTACTGAAATTACAACATGGGAATTAAGACATATGGTGATTTGCAACAGGTTAAGATCTTTGGAAACATGGTAACTTAGTGTAGTTTATTGGTGTCGTTTCTATGATAGTGACATAGCAGAGAGTAATAATGTGTTATTATATCTCCCTGGTAACATACAAGTTATAGGACCACTAGGCTTAATCCGCATTTCCGAGGGCGGCAAACTACTCGCCAAGATCTTGGGGGACGTGCCACACTATGAAATGAGGTTCCACAGGTCGCGGCGCTCATAGGCGCCCACCTGCATTTCCGAGGGCGGCAAACTACTCGCCAAGATCTTGGCGAGAAGTGCCAAACTGTGAAATGAGGGGCCTAATCACAATACTAATAATAATCATACTGCTACTTCTTTGATTGACGCGATCTTACGTCCATTTGACGTTCAATTAAAACTTTACAAACGCAGTGGATGGTAAGAATACTTGCAGTATTTACTTAAATTTGTTATTTCTCGGACATTCCGTCGAAAAGACATGATCACGTGCGTTTCTCCAGTAAAATACATGATGACTGAATTTTTCAGCACCCCAAATAAGAACACGATTTGTCTGATAAATTACAAAACAAATAGCTTTGGAAATACTCGCATCTTTCCTTTCTGTTTAATCTAAACGTATTAGAGGCAGTAAAAAATATATACACCATCCAGGACTTGCCACGATAATTATATTACGCTAAAGTAGAACAAACATACTGATTACTTGAAATACATCTAATTCACTAGAAATAAGAAAAGCACTCACGCAAACATTTCATCTACAGAAACGGGATACGTAATTAAAACGAATGTCATAAGAACGTTTCATAGATCGATATGAAGCTACCGGAAACGAATAAATTTCAGGAGCTCGCGAAACGGCGAAGTAGAATATATATCTTAAACAAGGTATATTGTACAGTCCTAACTATTTCCACATCATCGAAACGACAAAACACGTAAAATTTCAATGCGGGCAGGAGTTAAAGTGGGCGTAACTGAACAGCATAAGCACACACACCTACTTGCTTTGCCCTCCGCAGTCGGCATACTGACCCTCCCTTTAGAATTTCGCTCTATTTCTTGTCATTGACTGAGCGAGTCAGCTGTGCGCACACTCTCATGATAATAAGATACCTTCCATTGAGACAGCCACCAGACTTCTGAGAATGCTGATAAGAATAAACCGTTCCTGATTTGATATGCAGCATTACATTCCCCTATGTTTCTGACCCCAGTGACTCATCAAAAACTTAACTGAATTAATACTGTTGAAACTGATATTGAAGAGTTAAGTCCTAAAATGTTCCATGGTAATGGTATGAACCGGAATAATTAAGAACAGATCGAGAAATGATGCCATTGAG
Source organism: Parhyale hawaiensis (assembly GCA_001587735.2). NCBI lineage: Eukaryota > Metazoa > Arthropoda > Malacostraca > Amphipoda > Hyalidae > Parhyale > Parhyale hawaiensis. The sequence goes on from LQNS02000211.1 coordinate 49,948,815, forward strand.
ATAAGACCGTTCACCACTGGGAATCGTGTTAATATAGGTTACAAGAAGGGTAAAGTCCTCGTGGAATATTCCAAGGGTACAGTAGGAGGTCGAAATCAGCAGATTCAAATTATGCTAATTTTACACATGCTCCTTGTAAGGTTATTTACGCAATTTATTGAATGTGTCTAATGAAAAGCGAAACGATTCCATGATCTTTTTTTAACACATTATTTCGTTGTGATGTCAATTATCTGTCAAATTATTTTTCACTAGTGCAACACGAGCATCGCGCATCAGGCAACCATCGCCGATCGTTCGACGTTTCACGTTCATGTTGAAAAATATATTTCGGATACATTCCTATTAAGTTATTGAATTCTTTCGATTTACGTAAGCGATTGGAAAATGTAAGATATGTACTGAAATAAAATGTGTACATTGGACGGTGAAATTACCAGTAAAATAAGCGTACTCAATTTTTTCTTAAATATATGAGACAATGCAACAGTGATCGATTTTCAGCACGTGTTTAGCTTTTAAGTCTCACTCGGTTCACGTGTCAAGCAATGCTACTCATTGAGATTTAAGCTTATCCTTTCCGACGGGTTTGAAAGAAACTTTCATTAATTCTTCAGTGTCACAGTCAGCTCGTTGTTTTATTGGCAATTTCGATGGAATATCCTGTTGAACAATCCGAACGATTTATCAATTCGAGTATACTACTCTTTCAGATGAAAATGAGAGAAAAGAACGACTACAGGAAAGGGTTTGGGTGCCAGCGACTGGCACGGCCAGGAAACAAAGAGCGCCCGCAACTCTGCTTCCTGGGCACTGCTGATTCAGGAGGCACAGCACCAGCAGCCGGCTAATCTCCTTCATTTCCAGAAAAAAAAAAAGAACTGGTACGGCAGGATGCAGAGAGCGAAGTCAAGTTAAGCTAATGCGGTGACCACACAATAAGTCAAAAGAAGGAATCATTCCATCTCCGAGTCCGAAAGCGTTCCTGTGTCCATTTTAGCAGCACGGAATTGCAGATAATTTTTATTATTAGATAGGCGGCAGTAGACAAACCAACAGGCCCATTCTCAAAGAGACACCGGAACTTACGCCCCTACTTCTAATGGACCCAACTTACGAACGCGGCCGTTAGCGCGGCCCTCTGCGCGGCTCTTTTTGGCAGTGACCGCTGCTGTTGCCAAAGTTATGCCAAACTCTTCACATTTCCACATTTTTGAACCGATTTGGACCATTCATGCCATAATTTTGGCAACAGCAGCGGTCACTGCCAAAAAAAGCCGCGCAGAGGGCCGCGCTAGCGGCCGCGTTCGTAAGTTGGGTTTCTAATGGCCTGTATGAGCTAAGGCCCGCCTAGTTTGAAGAGACGTTCGAAACTTGTTGAGCAAACTGAATTTGACGCTCAAGATTTTAAAACCCTTTTCGGTAAACTTAAGGCTGTTTTTGCGAGGGCTCAACGCTGCATTTGGACGATTAGCTGAGGAAACTTGTTCTTTCGACTAGCCAGAATACCAGCTATTAAGCACACTAGGTTCGATTTGTTTCCAGCTTCAGACGTGTGCGCCGCGTTGGCTTCGCCACAATGAACGACGCACGGACGACATGATGATATCCTAGCCGCTTTAGGCGGGCCAAAATTGTTGGATCGTCAAGCTTGGCACGAGCTTTCAGTGCCCACGTAGTGGGAGAAAGGTTTTTGCAGTTGCAACGCCTTAAGGAAAAACTTTTAGAAACTGTACCAAATAGAAATAGGAAATATTACTTCATTAATTTCATTGTTCATTTATCCGCTGGTTTATTATTCTCAATACATAGTACTGAGTAGGTAACTGTTTTGTACGATCTTGAAACTTGTAAACGAAACTTCAACAATTACGTTTCTGCTGGCTATCATCGCATTGTAACCTAGATACAAATTCCATTTGTACTCTTCGAATTGCAGCTGATGATGCCGCAGCCGTGCAAAGTAAACTCTCAAGAAAAACGCAGGCGTTACATAGCGTAGCAGTGAACAGCTAACAAAGAAGCCTGGACGATAAGTTAATTACTTCGAATTGCTCGAACGCAGGGAAAAAGATTGGCCTGGACGCCTCCTGCTGCATGAATTCACACTTCCGAGAGCTCTTTCGCTGACTCTAGTAGAGCATATGTTGGTGAAATGCTACTCCTGGGAATTTTTGCTTCTCGTCTGCATCGAGCTTCACAGGTGTTGGCTACAATTCAGTTACGTAGGTAACTGAATCAGTTTCGGCAAAGGGTAACAAAAAAATAATAATTGAGATCCAGGTTTGATTAATATTCGCATTCCTTCAACCAACTCTCCAGGGGCTGCATCATCCTCTTGACAAAACACTCAGAAACAGAAATACGTTTAGCTCTGAATTTATCCTCATAGATCCCAGCAAGTTTTTCTGAGATCTTTGGACATAACCAAATAAAGTTACCTGGTGCCATGTATGGATTGTCTGGTGGATGGCCGAAGAGCTGCAGCATCCTTTCCGCAACAAACTGGCGAGTTTTGTCAGAAAAACTTGATGGGATCCATTTTCAAAGTGAACGAAAAATTGCCAGAATATTGCAGGTACTTCATCAATGAGTAGAGCATTCTGTGAGCGCATACCTCCGCCAAGCAGGACAACGGAAATATCAATTTGGTACTGAAACTGTGATTTCCTTTGTATCAACACAAGAATGTAATCATTTCTGCGTTTTAACAGAGATAAGAAGTTCTGTAATTTTCTTTGAGCTCCGTATAAAATTTTCGGTGTTATGGTGTTAACAAATATTCTGACAAACAATAGTCAAACTCACAAACAGACCAACTGATCATCACCAAAATTTAGTTATTTATTTCTTTTAACATCACGGACAATTCGTATAAATTTCATAAATATCCCTTCATAACTCTTGAGATACTTGATCAATATGAATGAGATCAAACACAGAGATCAACCAACAAGCGAATAGACAGATCGTCGCAAAAATTAAGTGATATAATCTTTGTGATGTACATAAGAACTCTTGCAAATTTCATGAAATATTTGTCCCTAACCTTTTGAACTAGAACACTCTGAGAGCGCATACCTCCGCCAAGTAAGGAAACGGTAACGAAAATTTCAAATTGGCTCTAAATCCATAATTTCCATTGTATCAACTCCAAAATCAGATCATTTGTGCCATTTGATTGTAATAAAAATTTCTGAATTTTTTTGAAGATCAATTCAGGACTTTTTGAGTTAGGCTGCAAACAAACCTTATGACAAACATAAGTCAAACATACAAACGAACTAACCGATCTGCACCAAAATGTAATCATGTATGTCTTTTAAAATTACTACCTAATAACTCACCTCCAGTAAATTTCATAAAGATCCATTATAAACATTTTGAGTTATTGCTCTAACAAGCATAAAATAAACAAACCAACATATTAACGCAAAGTTTTGGTCATTTTATTCTTCGTGATATGCCTAACAACTCATGTAAATTTCATAAAAATCCGTCCATTACTTTTTGAGTTATGGCATTGAAAAAAATGAGGCAGATAAGCAAAAAAAAAAAACAGATGGACAGATCTTCACCAAAAGTTGATCATCTGTTCCTCCTAACATACCTAACAATCCCTGTAAGTTTCGTCAAAATCTGCTTATAACTTTTTGAGTTATTTCGATGACAGACAGCAAAACAGACAGACAAAAAGACGGACAGACAGACAAACCCGACAAAAACGTAACCTCCTTGTGGAGGTAATTATTTCCAAGAGAAAAAGAGAAGCAAACAAACGAATGAGCGGATCTTCACCAGAAGTTAATCATCTGTTCTTCCTAACAATCCCTGTAAATTTTGTAACGATCCGTTCATAATTTTTTGAGTTATATTGGTGACAGACAGAAACAGAACCAGACAGACAAAAAACAAACTCGACAAAAACATAACCTCTTTCGAGGAGGTGATGAGAACAAAACAGGATCAAATCGGAGTTGTCATGTTATTTATTCTCAGTAATTTCTATCATGAGCACATTTAATTTCTTGTTTACATTCTCTCACAAGTTTTTAACCGGCTTCCCACGGCTCTCACCTCCTCTATTGAAGCTCTTTGCGAAAGCCACCGCAAACAAATTTTTGGTCCCAGTGCCGAGGACTTACGTAGTTCCTAACAAAAATACGGACAGGACTTTCCAGTAACCCTACTCACTTGATTTTATTGCCAACAAACTTTCAATAAATGACAGATCTTACCGCTGTTATGGATCATCATTTTTCATTAATGAAAACCAATTACTTTTCAAACAAGGCCGTGTTATATTATACAACTTATCGTAATTGATCTGCTTGTCCTCGGAGTAAGTATAGGGGGAGACGACATAACCGAAATATTGCACGGCAGCCTGCGGGCAACTTCATGGTACGAGCTGGCTGACACACTGGCTGGCTTGCTCGATGGTTCGCTGACTGGCGGGAATGGGTGGCGTAGATGCAAGCTGAGATTTCTTTTAGTTATGAAGCAGTAAATTCGTGCTCTTCTTCATTTGCATTAGCAGCAAATACTGTACACAAGAGAAAAACGTCAAATGTTCAATTCTGATGCACTGAAGCTAATTGGCCTTCGGTATCCGGGTTACAACACTCCATAAATATTCATCACTTTCTAATCCCTGAACTATAGTTGTTTGTAAGCAGGTCACGCTAACCCACTCACGCTTGTTCAAATGACTGTTGATCGGGTGCAAGGAGTGCAGGCCAAGCCATTGAGTCTCTTATATCTAAGGTGATTTCGAGAACGGAGCTCATCACGACGCCGCTGCAGAAGGCTGCTAATGCCATGACAACGAGCTTATATTTCTCCTTGTGTCAGGAGAAAGCCCAAGGAGCTTCAACAGAGAGGAAGGAGCCAGCCTGCCAGGAGCCTTGCCCGTGAAGCTCAAGAGTCGCTTTTGGCTCAGCCAGTAGCGTATGCACCAATCGCATATTAGTAACTCGATGCGTCTGCTGCTCCCCGTGAAACTCACTGCTTCCCAATCACTTCCACCAATAATATTAATGAACGTCTCCTAGCTGGTTGACTCGCTGGCGAATCTGTAAATGAGCCGCGCGGCTCCCACCTTCTCTATTGAAGTTCCTTGAGAAAGCCACCGCGAACAAATTTTTGGTCCCACTGCCGAGGACTTACGTAGTTCTTAAGAAAAATAGGGACAGGACTTTCCAGTAACCCTAATATCTGTCGCTCCGGGCAAGACAACTCGAGTAGGTTTGACGATGCAATTGAAACATCCCAACTATAGTTGATCAAATATAACAAGCACAGAGGAATACAGGCTCATAGTTCAGTAGCCGTTGAAACTCCGTTGTAAAGAGCTTTCCCTTTGTGCTTCAAAACATAAATGCGCGGGAAAATACAGTGGAGTTTTGGTAGGTATGATCCTTCCATAATGTTTTCAATCTCGCAGGGTATCAATGTTGAAGAAAGCAAAATTCAGGTTTCTATAATATCATCACATTAATACGTGAAGTCCCTAATTATTTCTGCACCTTGTTGGTACACTGCAAATCCATTTATGCCCACTATAGGAAATCGTTCTTCAAAAGCATGAATGTCTGTCGTCTCACTAGTTATTTCTGCAACCATTCAGCATGATTTGGAAGTGATTATTCCTGGTGTTCTAGGTAGGGGACGTGGCTAAATGCGGGCAAGACTAAGACCATGCTCGTGTGTAGGTCACGTACAATGAGACCTCCTTTCTCTGTACTCATTCTGGATGGTGGGTCACTTCCTGTGTTTGATAACTTGGTAATTTTTGGTGTCAATTTTGATCCAAAGTTGACGTTTGAGCCCTAATTAGTTATTGGTCTTATGAGACGTGCTTGGAGGGTGTTTGGCTCGGTTGCGGTGACACGTCGCTGCTTTAATTGCTATGTCCTTCTTCTGGAATACTGCTCCGTAGTTTGGGGTTCTGCTGCCGATTGTCATTTGTGGTTGCTTGACAAAGTGGTTCATCAGCGTGCGTTCAAGCTGGGCGGTGTTGTGCCTTATGATCTGGCGCATCGTTGCGGAGTTGGTGTGGTCTGCTTTCTGTATAAAATATATAATTGCCCTAGTCATCCACTGTCTGATTTTCTCCTGGAGCCATTTATTCAGGTGAGGCATACTCGACGTAATGGTGCTCCTCATGAGTTTGCCTTGGAACCGTTACGATGCCATACTGGCCAGTATTCTCGCTCGCTTTTTCCATCGTGTGTGGATGTTAGAAATGGCCTGATGGCTCTGTCTTTGCTGGTGCGGGTATTGGCAGCTTTAAGCAATCTGTACACAGAGCTTTTCTATGATCTCGGATCTTTTCTCTTTCTTTTTTTTTTCGCTAGCGGGGCTGGTTGCGTGGGGTTTGTCAACCTCTTGGAGTTTCTCCTTTCCCACGCCGCCAGTCTAGTGTAATTTAATACTAATAATAATTGAATTCACAAACGTCCCACCAGTACCAAAATACGTAGTCACGCTTGTATCTGAATTGCTATAGATTTGGCAAAGAAACATTATCATCAAAGCAGTGAGAAAGTGTTTCCTCTGGAAAGTGTGTATTCTAATTCCTGTAGATTTGGTAAAGAAATAATACTATTAAGGCACAAAGAACTATACCTTACGAAAAATGACTTACATGACATTTAAGGCATAAAACATTCATCTCAACAACCCTGAATTGCTCCACTTGAAATTTTAGATCAGGGGTAGGCGAACTTTTTGACTCAGGGGCCACACGGACTTTTAAAAATTGACAGACGGGCCGGGACAGCACCTGGTTCATGCTTACGAAAGATAACAAATAATATGTTTGCTGTGGATGTGTAATTTTTTAATCAGCCTTATAATAGGAACTTAAAAAAAAGTTGATAGTTGATACAGCTAAGATCCCAAGACCTTCCGCGGGCCAGATTAAAAATAAATAAATAAATAAATAACGGTTCAGATATGCTCCGTGGACCGTAGTTCGCCCACCCCTTGTAAAGACTATGAGTGCTGAAAATATCGGTGAAATTGGAAACAACTGTAGATTTCGGAAAAATTAAAATGAGGTACCTTGCAGGTTTTTTTTTTTTTAAATCTTGAAAATCAAAGGTAGCAGATCCTGCTCATAATTCCGAAGAAGAAAGGTATTAGTATTAGGGTTATTGTGCCGTGGTATTCCAGCTCCCAAATGCAAAGGGAAACACACAATCCAAGACAAATCCATTCACCAACTCAAGAAGTAGCTATATAAAATTTTCATTTCTTAAATAAACTAAAACTTCAAACTAAACATGAATTCGCCAAACTGAGTATGGTATTCGCAGTCAATGCTGGTAAAATTGGAAATAATTATAGATTGTGGGTAAAATCGCTATGAGGGTACCTTTTAGTTTTTCTTGTTAGAAAATTTTTGAAAAATTAAAGGCAGCAGATCCTCCTCATATTTTCACAAGAAAAAGGCGTCAGTATTTGGTTAACTGTAAGCTATGACTTTTCACTTTTTAACATGTGTGAAATCGGGAACAATTGAAGATTTAAAAAAATCTCAGATGTACCTTGCTGTTCCTTCGAAAAAATTTTGAAAAATCAAAGTCAGCAGATCCTCTTAGTTAAACAGCAATAACAGGGTTATTGCTTCGTGGTATTCCAGTTTTCAAATGAAAAGGGGAATGTAAAATTGTTTTGTCGTTTTTTGACGTATATACGCAAGTCCTGTAAATTACACCTTTGCCTCAAGAAAGCTTGCAACTGCTGCCATTTGCACAGTTATGACCCAATTTATTTGGTCTAAACGTCAATTTCTTCCTTTTTGCATATTCTTGAGGCATGCAAAGTTCCAACAGTTGTCACATGCTGACATTTCCAGACGATTTTTGTCGGCGCTGCCATTCGCGCAATAATGATCCAATTCTTTTCATCCAAGCACCAATTTCTTTCTCTTTGAATATTCTTGTGACATGCAAAGTTACATTTATGTCTTCCGTTTTGTACGTGCGGAACATTTTTCAGCTTGTGGTAAATGAAGTCGCTGCCCGATGATTTTTCTTACCGCTGCCATTTGCACAATTTTGACTCAATTCCACTCATCGAAACGAGCTAACGACTATAAATGCTGGTAATATTCCGGTGATATCGGAAGCAACAGCCTATTTTGGAAAAAATGACTATTGGGGTATCTTTTAGTTTGTTTAAAATATTTTTTTTAATCACGTGCAGATCTTCTTCATTTTTGCACAAATAATTATGCGGTGGTATGTCCACTCCCAAACGCACTATCCAAGACATAACAATTCGCCGACTCAAGATAAAATATTCTCACTATTTCAATAAGCCATGGCTTTTTATTATGAGCGGCTCATAATGAGAGCTTAAAATTAGTTAATATCTCTAAGATCGCAAAACCTTCCTTGGGCCGGAATAAAAAAGCTATAACGGGCCGGATGTGGCCCGCGCGCCGTAGTTTGCCCACCCCTGATTACCTCTGCCAAGGAGGTTATGTTCTCGTCGGGTTTGTCTGTCTCTCATCAAGATAACTCAAAAAGTTATGGGCAAATCTTGACGAAAGTAACAGGGATTGTTAGGTATATCACGAAGAGTAAATAACCAAATTTTTGCAATGATCCGTTTGTTTGTTTGTTCGTTCGTTTGCTACTGTTTTTAATTGTATGCTTCTTACCACAACAACTTAAAAAAATAAAAGACATAAATTATTAACTTTTGGTGCAGGTCGGTTGGTTCATTTGTATGTTTGACTCATGTTTGTCATAATGTTTGTTAGCAATATAACTCAAAAAGTTATGAACGGATCTTCAGGAAAATTGCACGAACTGTTATTACTAGAGCCCGGACATTGCTTGACATAAAAGCTTAATGCCTATTTTGCTTAAGCTGCTTTAAATATGGTAAGATTCGCTTGAAATGCTTGTAAGCGCCATCCAAATTTTTGCTAGCGCTTAAAAAATGTTTGCTAGTGCATAAGTTGTTCCGGCGATTGCCCTACGTTTAAACTGTTCGGAGACCTTTTCTAACTTAGGGAGTTATCGCGCAACAAGCCAGCAACATACGAGAATATTTTCCTGTGGCTACATTCGTGATCAGTATCACCGTGATCATGATCATCGTGATCAATGAAAAGCGCAATAACTGTCAACGTTTTTGTAACCAAACCAGAGACGCTATGTCTATTTTCAAAATTTGGATTCCAATCGTATATACAGCAAAGAGGGTGAGGAATGGATTTTTACACATTTTTATTTAGTTTGAAGTCAATGGATAAGTGAGCTACCAGGATTTAATGCATTTTGTACGTATACAGGTAAAATTCTAAGAGCGTGGGCACAAGTACGCCAAAGTTGCGTTGCCACACAACTTCGTATTCGCTTGCGCTACAGTGCCCTATAGGCTTCGGCTCGGACTAAAAAGAATATGAAAAGAATATATAAGATATGAGTCGTTTTTTGCAGTAACTACGTTATTTTCCAACGCTATAACAAAACTTCAATTCTGGAAGTCAGTAATACAAAGAATCATTATAATATTATGCAATGTATCCTTCAATATAAGAAAAAACATCACGAATTTTGCGTTTTGAATTTTGAATTTTTCCTATTCTTTTATCAGGCATGATCAACCCGCTAGTGAAATCGGGGTTCGATTAATTTTCACCAATGATCACGGTTGATTGCTATCTGAATCACGTCAAAAAGTGGTCACAAAACGCACGGGTCATGAGGAATCAGGTGAAATGATTCGCAAGGTGGTCACAAAAAACGCCTATACAGACGCTCCATAATGCACTCTACGTTGTTCTATACCACAACTCTGCAAAAAAAGATGGTTTAGTGACCGTAGCTTTTCACATGAAGAGCCCCATTTTCCCAACTAACTTACCAACTTTTTTTCAGGCCAACCTATGTCGACTGAGTTTGTTTAAGAACTGAAATTCACTTACAAATTCTAACTGGCTTTTGCAACTGTTGCTTATCTTGAAAATAATTTTAAATGTTCTTTTCATTCCGTCACCGATATTTTCAATAACTAATTGGGGCAAATTTGTAGGCTTACAGCAGGAAAAATGCTAATTTCATGATAGGAGTTACTTTTTCTTACCTAGAGCGGAGCGCCGAAGGTCTATGCCCCGAATAATGCCCGCCTAGAGCTGTTTTTCGATCGTGAGCACATAGCTCCAACAGTGTTTAAAATGATATCCTTTTTTTGTTTTAAGTACTTATAATAGGAAAATGTTGGTGCTTATTTTGCTTTTTATTTTTTCCCGCCTGTAGTACAATGCTTAAATTCGTCAATATAAGCGCTTATTTTGGATGCTATATTTACTTATTTTTACTGCTTAAAGCGCTTAAACCGTTGTTGCTTAATGTCCGCTCACACGCTTTTGCAATGATAAATCTTCGGTTATTTCCATGTCATTCAAAAGTTCGACGTCAATTTTACTCTACCATCACACGTGTTATCAGTTAGGCATGCAGGATGTTACGAGAACTGATTGCAACTTTTCGAGGGGTTGATTGGTTCATAAAAGTCGAGTGCAGCTGAGGCCACAGAGCTCGACTTGTCCTAGATATCGGGCAAGAGCGTTGGCTTCGCCACATTGAATCGTGTTGATGAATGTTTTTTCAGTAACAGAGTAGCAACTGTACGTTGTTTCCTTTAGGGTACAGCATTTCGAACATGTTTAGAGTCTAAACGATTACGCCTGCTTTGCTAAACCATTCATTTTCTTTGGAAAGAATTTCTTCGCAAGTTACCCATGTAAAGAATATATTTCTCGTTTAATTTGCCGCTAGGAGCGTAGCTATGGTAAAGGTAAATAAACATTCCGGCTTTATTGCTTTTACGGACGTGCTGCCGTTCGTTACTAAGGCTCTGCGTCCTGTGATTTTATCTCCTGCCTTTGTTGTAACTCCTGCCAACTATTTTAAATACAATTAAGAAATTATTCGTTATCCTTCTGCAATATTCCACAAAGTTTCGGTGCCGTGACCAGGATGGATGCTGTGGAACTGCCGGTCCAACCGTGTGCGAGATTGTCTAAAATTAGAGGTGGCCATAAAGCACAGTGTACGACCATAATTGGCAAGTTGCAGAACATCAAAGATGATGCTGGTTCACCTGAGATCGTTAGTCCGTGAACTGGTTGAGGAGCTCAAGCGCCAGAAAGCTATAGTTATCGATTATGATAAAAAATTAGCACTTATTATTGAAGAGGATCGTCTCGCAACCGAGATTAGCACGTCATCAAATTTTCTCGTGGACCTCAACAAGTCCATTTACAACTTTGAAGGCTTCCTACGAACATTGGAAAATGTCGATTCTACAGCTGCATCTCCTCGTGATGTCATCAAGCAGGTGAAGTTGCCCACCATTACTCTACCAAAATTTTCGGGTAGTCCTTTAGAATGGCCACAGTTTTGGGATTTGTTTCGTGCATCGATTCATGAAAGGACAGACATATCAGCAGCATCCAAATTTCATTACCTGTTATCGCAACTGACCGGTGAAGCTTCGCAGCTGATGGCGGGATTTAATCATACGGACGCTGAGTACATGGAGGCTGTGCAGCTGTTAAGGGATACGTATGGCAATCCAAAGAAGCACATTCAAGCACGCCTTCACGCAATCTTTGATTTGAAAAGTCCTCGAGCGACTTCGGCAGACCTTCGCCAGTTTCGATCTTTATATGAAGGTCATCTGCGTGGATTAAGAGCTTTAAATACTAAGGTGGATGACGCTGGATTCGTATTCGCAGCCCTGCTGATTCGTAAGTTGCCACCTAAGATAAGAGACAATATCAATCGTGAAGGAAAGTCTGACTTTTGGGAATTGGAAGATCTGCGCAAGGGCAATCGAAGCAGAGATCGGTCATCTTCAGGCTGTTGAAGCAGCCAGTGGCGCTGTAATTATAAGGTCTACCAGTGAAAGTGAGGCAAATCGTCGCGATACACCTGGCACCGTGGCATCGTTCCCTGTGGCAGCTAGCGCTATAAATTCTAACAGTTGTCATTATTGTAGTGGATCTCACCCTGCAATAAGATGTAGCGAGTATATAACTCCTGCAAGTCGTAAAGATCAAGCTATAAAGTTGAAGTTGTGTTCCAACTGTCTTCGTTGTGACGGACATGGCGTGGCAGTCTGCAGACACACAGGAAGGTGCCGACTCTGTAAGAAGAAACACCATACATCTCTCTGTTTTAGCAAGTCGAAGGAACGAAAGGATTCTCCTAGCCAAACTTCTGAATCTAAATCGGAAGCTAATTAAGATCTATCGGAGTCCACTACGGGTACGATATTCAGCTGCTCAGAAACTCTTGGTACATCGCAACAGACAGCTCTGCAGACTGCCAAGGTGCGACTGCAGTCGGAAGCTGGGAGTCTGCAGAGACGAGCGCTACTCGACACAGGCTCGCAGAGATCCTTCGCCCTTCGTAGTGTGGTGGAGGATTTGAAGCTCAACGTGAAATCACAGGTAACCCTTTCGATCAACGGCTTTAGAGGTAACGTAAATAGGACGACATACGATATCGTAGAGCTTCCCATATGTACCAATACAGCTGAAATTGTCAATGTCGAAGCTATTGTTGTTGATTCTCTACTTAATCCCATCTCAATGAAGGGACGATGTTCATTTGTGAAATCGTTAAAGACTGGGAATTTTAATTTGGCTGATCCAACTGAACAGGATACGATAAATGATGTTGCGACATTGATTGGAGCGGTTCATTATTATGATTTTGTTCATGATAAATAAATAAAATAAATAAAAATAATTTATTTTTCTCATAAGGTACTGTGGCCGACAAGATTAGGACACAGCGCCTGAGGTTTTCATGATTAAAGCTAACTTAAGAATAATACTAAACACTAGCATCAGAGAGTTATACATAA
>LQNS02000211.1:50054522-50065290 GCA_001587735.2 Parhyale hawaiensis
TTTATAATACAAAGTGACCAGTTCCACTTCTAAATATGGCATGCATAAATACCAGTACGGTAACCACAAACCTTGCGCCACACCACCTGCAATATATGAATGGTTGTGTGTTTCAAGTTCTTTCAACATATTCCAGGAGATACACAGGTCGGCCGGAAAGAGAAGATTGTGTGTCAGCAGTTAGTTTTTGCTTTCAATTCTTTGCAGCTAGCTATATGTTGGAGGCAACTTACCTTCCTTGGCCAACATGTCCAGCGAGATGGGATCAATGCCCTTCTGATTAATGACAACGAAACTTTGATCCGCCGACTTGCAAACTTTCTGTTTGAGGTCTATCACAGCTTGCACTCTGTGGAATGATGGAAATAAAGCATGTTTTAAATCAGTCCAACCAGAACTAGTTAATGACAAGCTAATTCGCCAACAGCCACAGCGTGAACAACGTGACTGGCAGAAAATATTCGAAAACTAAAAAAAATCCAAGCGTAGGCACTGCTAAAACAATCAGTAAATCTACAATTACATGGGTAACTAGCGCTCCAGGCATCATGCCCGTCTCACGCCGAACACACAATAGCAAAATATCCCCAGACGTTATACTTTTTCACAGACTCAGTGCGGTGCTGAGTACAAGTCCATCAACACAATCATAAGTCCTAGGTCCATCCGGGACAAGGCCCTTCAATTTCGCATTTTTGCTATTACAGTATGACTGCGCAGCATTTGAGCTGCACCTTTATCAATCTCATCGAGCCCTTCAAGCTACAATTTTTCGTAAATTTAACACTGCCATTATCGAATCTGGGTCCTCTCTCTGAGGGTATGGAAACCAATTGTTTTGGATCTCTGAATAACTGGGGCACTCAGCCAAGAAATGGCGTACTGTCAGCGGCACCAGACAATTGTCACAATACGGTTGAGGGCCGCGTTCCATCAAGTACTGATGGGTCAACCCGGTACGACCAATACGTAAATGGTACAGTACCACCTCCATACGGCGATCACTGCATCAGCAAGGTGTATACAGGGATTCTAGTACTTTTTAGTACCTATCAAAAATATATTTTAGCACCTTCACCCACAAGAGAACGGGCAACCTAGTCTGACCCTGCCAGTGGCCTCCACAACTCCCCATATAGTCATCAGATAACCAAGTGCTTTTTTGTATTAGTGTCAAAAGTATTGTATTAGGGGCGATTCCGACCACCCTAAAGATCTAGGGTGATTCCGACCAAAGCTCTTTAACCACTAAAACCTGATTTTATTCAAAATCTGTTTGCACCACTTTTGTGGTGGGCAATGTCCACCCTTTCGGATTGTGCAAACAGATTTTTGATAAAATCAGGTTTTAGTGGATAAAAGGCTTTGGTGGAATCACCCCAGATCTTTAGGGGGGTCGGAATTGCCCCGCCTGACACTAATGACTAGCTAACTTGCATTGTATGAATGCAGATGAGCAAGTAGCTATTGTTATCAACAAGTCATAGAAGTCTCAGAAGGTATACGGTATCTTTAAAAATACACTTTTCTGTATGTAGCAGACTAATTTAGCACCTACTTGCAAATTTTAGCACTTTTTAGCATATTTTTTAGCACCTCTGCTATTTTAGCACTTTTAGCACCTTGATCAGGTTATCGCCCTCTTTTGAACTCCCGGATTTATTTTTTTTAGTTTGTTACGGTCTACGTCATTCCATTGTTGCTGCCATACCGCTCTCGTGGCTCTCCTACTGTAATAATAATAAACTTTGCTTAGCATGGCTGAGTTTCCCCTTCCCCTGGGGCAGCTGCCACTCTCCTAGCCTCGTCGTCAGTCCTCTCATATCCAGCAACATCCACATGGCCGGGGACCCAGCAAATCCGCAGCTACTTCGATCTCTCGTTCCGGGCCGTCAACTTTCTTAGGATATCGCTCATCACAGGGTGGTTACTGTTCTAGTTCTGCAATGCCTAGAATTCTGCTCAGCAAATCTGTGAATATGACGAAATTGGTATTGTCAAGCATATATATCCACAATATTCAAGGCTTCAAGGAAACCGCAGAGTTTGGCTGACTAGGCCGATGTTCGAGGCCGCAACATTCTGCTGAGCACCAAATCGCCAGACACAGGAGCACAGCCCACCGAGTCTCCCATCCTCGAGCCATCAGTGCAAATCTTCCTGCAGTCCACGTACAATTCTAGCACACGATTCAGGAACACTCAATTTGCATACCTAGGTTGCAGCCACAAGTGATTCATAAGGTAACCCACATCCGCGGCAAAAGATCTCGATGGGAACACGCCATGTTGGGGTGCTCTCTACAATAGCAGGCAGCACAGTCATTGGAATAAAGTCCATATGTTTCAGGAATTCGGCATAGGTAGGGGCAAGGTTGGCAAAAACCATGTTTTCTTTTTGGTTTAAACCAAAAACCATGTTTTATGGTTCAAACAAAAAAAATTTTTTTTTTTAAACCAAACCATGTTTCTTTTTGGTGAGAACAAAAGAAAAAATTTTTTTGGTTTACTTTTATATTTTGTTGTTTTTCTAGTTCTGGGAATTTTATTGAACATTTAATAGATTTTCTGCTCTGTAAACATGTAGCTAGCAAATCATCAACAGTCTTAGTTACTTCATTTCAACTTCCTATAGGTAGTAGAAGAATGCTTTTAAGAAGAAGGGGTTAAGAAAAAGCAGTTAGCAGAGTATATACCAGTATTTGCTAGGGCTACATTTAATATCCACTCTGCAGAGATGCTATGATTTACAATTTCAATATAAAATCTTTTGAAAAACTTGAAAACACTTCATACTACAAATAAAACTTGACAGAAATAGCTAGCTATTTTAGCTAATTGAAAAAACAGTAATGAACGAAAGAAAGTCATATATAGCTATAAAATCTTTTGAAAAACTTAGAAACACTTCAAAATACAAAGCGATCTCGATAAAAATAGCTAGCTACTAGCTAATTAACAGAGTATTGAACTGAAGAATGTGAAATAGCTATACGGTATGTCTACATCCTTCTCACGAGCTCATTAGCTATCTAGTAGCAACAATAACTATACTGCTAGTTCTAATTTTCAGTAGCTGCAAGCTCACCAGAATATAACTAGATATGCATCTCTATATTGCAATAACACAAAATTTTGTGTTTTGTTCTTAATAAACAAATAATAGTTACCCCAATCTGTCTCAACAGTCAAATGGATTCCTAAATAGACACATAGTACTCATTCTTTCAATTTTTTAAACAAAATTTAATAATTACTAAAATTTAAACTGTTTATTTTGCAATATTTTGAATAAAAACCAAAAAAATTGAATTAAAATTTTTTTTGGTTGGTTTAAACCATGTTTTTTTATTTGGTTTAAACCATTTGGTTTTAACCAGCCAACCCTGGTTAGAGGATGAGGGCAGATAGTATGGGAAGTCAGCGTGTCGGTTGCGTAGGCCACACACAGCTCCGCGGGTCGGATTTCGCGGCGTTTGCTGCAAACGTGCGAGGTACTACAGACTCAGCTGCACCCTCCGTATTTCTAGAGGGGACTCCCCATTCTCTACACACAGGCTCCTTCACAGGAGAGCTATCATGGAACGCCCCGCTGCAGAGCCTCAATGCTCCATGATGGACGACGGGGTCTACAATTTTCAGTGTGGTTTTAGATGAGTTTTGGTAAACCCTGGCACCAGAGTCCAGTTTGCTTCTAATTAGGGACCTGTAAAGTCTTAGTAAGATCGTTCTATCTACCTCTATGTGAGATCAGAGGGGCACTTCAATAGCCTCAGCTTTAAAGCATGATATGCTTGAAAATTGGACTCTGTACAGCAATAATCGCTCTCCCTTGAGACAAACTAACCGTAATAACAGTTCTAGGTACATTCACAACACTAACAAAAGTTGACAATAGCAAAGGTAGAATACCAATGTGTAATAGTGAATCAGTTTAAGGGTAAGAGTAATAGTCCTACTCGCGTTTCATCTAGAAGTGTATGCAATGAATTTTACAAGGGAATCACTTCATTTTAGTGTGCTATATTTAGCATTGATGTAGCCACCCGCCCACATAACCCAAAAATATTTCAAAGATCTACAGAATTAATAAATTGGAGCAGGCCTTTCGAGCCAGTTTATGTTTCAATGGTTCATCACATAGCTATTTTCAGTAGCTAAGTCTAAGTTTGAAACTACAGATAAAAAAAAGCTTACCTCTTGTCAATAAACTCTCTCTCTGCCTTCACAAGTTTTTCCCTCTCCTCAGCACTCTTATAGAAGAAGCCAGAGTTGACTTCTGTTTTCTCGTACTCCATGGACACATTGCATGTGAGGATGAATGCGTTGCGTACGCTCTTTGGCATATCAGGGTGCCGGCCACCGTGGTCTAGCACAAGCCCTCGCACTAGTGAGCTGTCCAAGTCGGTTTTGTGCTGATGGGAAAAGGAAAAACTATCAATTTAAATTATACTACCAGTTTCACCACCCATAGCACAAGAAATGGAGCAACTTAAACGTCAGCTTAGGGAATTTGTTGCAGCATAACAAGGGCTTCTCAACACTTCACCTGACAAGTGACCATGTAGTGTATGGTTAGCTCCTTAATACTATCCCTATAAAAGCATTTTTCAGTCTGGCGATGAGTGAAATTGGGGGCATGGACCCCATCCTCCAGAGGGTGCGTGTTTCCTTCCGAGAGTGTTCATTAGATGTTTCTCAAACAAAAGGTCTAGAGTGCTTTTATTGGCATAAAATATGTTGCAATATTGTCATTGTCTAAAAGCAGGCAACGGACTTGACATTTTACGAGGCTTAGAGAGTTCCATCTTTCAAAAACGTACACCAAATGAATGTGAACAGCTTAACATTGTAATTCTAGTCCTAAGATGAACGGTACATACATACGGATTTACAAGTGGTGTACATTGCCTCCCCGATTTCACTCCCGTGCAAGTCGGCCAAGCAGCCATAAACAATAGGTTGCTAGGATTAGCGGTACAATGCACCTGCATTTCCACAGCAGGGCTGCAGAGTTAGAGTCTCTACAGCCCTACAACACAGCATCCATTGTTACCCCACAACACAGCATCCATTGTTACCCTACAACACAGCATCCATTGTTTCCCTACAACACAGCATCCATTGTTACCCTACAACACAGCATCCATTGTTTCCCTACAACACAGCATCCATTGTTACCCCACAACACAGCATCCATTGTTACCCTACAACACAGCATCCATTGTTACCCTACAACACAGCATCCATTGTTTCCCTACAACACAGCATCCAATGTTACCCTACAACACAGCATCCATTGTCACCCTACAACACAGCATCCATTGTTACCCTACAACACAGCATCCATTGTTACCCTACAACACAGCATCCATTGTTACCCTACAACACAGCATCCATAGTTACCCTACAACACAGCATCCATTGTTTCCCTACAACACAGCATCCATTGTTTCCCTACAACACAGCATCCATTGTTACCCTACAACACAGCATCCATAGTTACCCTACAACACAGCATCCATTGTTTCCCTACAACACACCATCCATAAACAATGGAACTCTCCGGTCAGTGCCACAAGCATAGGCCTACTACCTTCATTTCCATAATTTCAACCATGTGGAGGTCAAGCTCCTCGCCAGGTTTTCTGATGGCCTCCACAGCATCACAGCAGACTGTGGTGAGCTGCTTGGCCAACACAGCAGCGACTTTGCTGGCGAGAGCGGTGTGTGCTACAGCCTCCAGCTGCTCCCGGGACAGTTCCGTGCAGGGGATGGCCATTTTCTTCAGTACATCCATTGCCTTCAGCTGCAAGAAATCAAGCATGAGATATTATGCTACTATAATAGGATGCACACGAGAGGCAAAACCAACCGTCAGTGCTCTAGCACAGGCTCAGAGCATACATTATGAGGAAAAAATTCCTCAGGGCAACAATGAAGGGCCTGCATTTATTTTTAAAAAAATGAGTCAAAGCTGATGCCTTACGCTTGACCTTGTTTTTGCAATATTGGCTATATGGAGACTTCATTTAATGCAATTCTGCATCAAACTGAAGCAAAACCCTTTCAAATGTGTCTACAATCAATTGTGTCTTTACAGGTTGAATTAAATTTAATAAAGGCTACAAATGATACCTTCTATGTAAGTTTTCTTTTCTTTTATTATTGTGCAAGTTTCAATAAAGTTGTTATTATTAATAAGGATCACACGGTTAGTTTACATTATCAGCCATGGACATCCCCTAAACTTTTATATACACTGACACATGGTACGTGTACATTCATCAGAAAGGCATTTCAATAATTACTCTCTAGTTAGTCACAAACTATGTCTGTTGTGCGGTTGCTGCTTAATGTTGCAAAGCTACAGGCTAAGGGGTTTTCCATATCAGAGAGAGGCTACCTATGTATACAAGCCTTGTGAGCCTTGTAGAATGCAAACTTTGATGTTGCATTAATGGCCTTTCACAAATAGAACTTATTAAAAACTTAAAAGCAAAGACAAAGATTAAAATTGAAGTCCTATTCTATAAAACGTTTTGGAGACCTGCTCCATCATCAGTTCTGAAATCACAGATAAAGAAGTGTAAGTAAAACTAGTTCGAATGGTTCAGCTAAGACAAAGGTACGTCCATGGTTGAAAAAAAACTAAAAGCTCATCTATTTACTAATTTCAGAGGATAAGAGCTACTTTTGCTATTTAAAACCGGTTTGAGTTTGTGTATAAAAAGTGATTCTAAAATGCGTAAATTTATATTGCAATTTGCAGTTCTTAAAATGCTAAAATTATCCATGGTCACAGGAGCACTGCACTGCTCCGCATGGGGCACACTGAGGAATGAGGTGGGTTGCCTAATACATTTCCTGTACGGAAGCTCCTCCCACGATGCTCTGTAGCAACAGTAGCTCTTATTCTTTGAAATTAGTAAATAGATAAGCTTTTAGTTTTTTCGACCATGAACGTACCTTGTCTTCGCTGAAGCATCTGAACTAATTTTACTTATACAGTACAACCCCTCTAAGTCGCACAGCACGGGGGGAAGGGGGTGACGGATTAGCGGGGTACTTACAAATCCGAGAAAAACCTCTTTATTCCGCACTAATACGGATTATAGAGAGATTGTTCGTACCTTCTGTGCAGCACCTCGCGTAGATTTTTCGCTCATCACCTCTTTTATCCGAAAAATGAGAAGCGCCTTGCACGGACTACAGAGGTATCTGTAGGAACTCCGTACTTTACCCCATTAATACAGAAAAATGCTCACTTGTTTAGATAGCATTTCGAACAGTAATGAGATGTTCGGATTAGGGAGGGTTTCGGATTATTGAGGTGCGGATTAGAGGGGTTTAACTGTACTTTTTTATCTGTGATTTCAGAACTGATGATGGAGCAGGTCTCCGAAACGTTTTATAGAATAGGACTTCAATTTTAATCTTTGTCTTTGCTTTTAATTTTTTTAATACATTTGCAACTCAAGCAACAAAATGACTTTCCTAAATAGAATTTAAAGACATCATCAAACTGCACGCAATAATTTGGTACTGGCGTCGTGTTTCAACAGGTCAAGTTCAAAGTGCAGCACCAGAATAAAAAATAAACAAAGCTAACCACATCTTCGCATTCAGAATAGTAGTACTGGCGATCTTCCATTAATGTAGCCTGTCCGAACCAACACTAGTCGCTGTAGAGGGTATCTCTGCACTGTTGGGTGCTGCTCAGAGGCGTGTTGCAGTCAGGCCATCGGTGTCACTCGTGCTACACCGGCCTCCATGTGACACAGTCACACAGGTAGGTAACAGTGATGGCAACCCTCCAAAATTGCAGGGTAATGAGTTGAGTAACACTGCCAAAGTTCACCAACATTGACTTTGTTACTCAAAAATTCATATTAGACTGTGTGTGACTTCCTAATACCATTTGAATTCTAGGATTTGAGGCACTTTTGTGTATTTTTCTCAACTTTTTATGCTAAAATGCAGCCAAACTAAGGTTCCACCAGAAATGTTTGTGTATGAGTTTTCTGTAAATTTAACAACATTTTTTGGGCACTAGAGATTGTAGATCCCATTCACTGTAGCACGGGGTTACACCGGTTAACACTGTGAGGCTAACACTGCCGCCTGATTGCAACACGCCTCAGATTTTATTTGCAGTGCTAGTTGAAATGTTGTTTGCACAAGTTTTAACAGGCTTTTCATTAGCTTTCATTGCTCCAACTGCGCTTTCAATCATGCTAAAGAACTTTGGAACTTCCAACACTTGTAACTTACATCACATTTATTTAAAAGGTTCATCTTCTTTTTGATACTTAGTTCTTTCCTATTCATTTTAGAATTATTCACAGCCGCAGGGTCCACTTTACACACAAATGCAAAGAGTGATGACTCCTCCGAGGAGTAACCGGCTCAACGCATAGGTAGGTACCTAATTAGCAGTGAGGCCAGAACTGAAAAGTTGCGTTATGGCACTGCATAAAGGGATTCAGCGTTGCATACGTGGAATAATGGGAACAAAATTTGCACCACATGAACAGGTGATCCCATGAGCGGATGCCACATTAATGGAGGATCGCCAGTAGTATAAGATAGTTTGGGCCTCCCTGAAAAGCTAAGCACTAAGCTTTTCTACGACAGCAAAGGAAGGGACATACAGTATGTGAGTCACATGGATCCCATGCATGAAGGTGTTCCATACCAGGATCAATGCGCATGAGAACAGCAAGTTAGGAGAGAAGAGGAAGAACAGATGAAAGTAATACTAGAAGGAGTATGAAATCGGAAGGAAGCAAAGTAGGCACAAAAGACAAATGTCCCAAAGGCCTAGCTATTGGCTAAGGTAACCTACAGGGACCCCCGGGGGGTGTTGCTCTCCATAACATAAGAAAGGCAAACCTAAACTAACCAAACCATATGGCCTATCCTATGCCCCCTGAGAGGGGCATTCAGAATTGTTTATAAGCATGTCTTCAATGTAGCTTTTGTGAACTCTAGCTAAAGCAACAGCATGAACCTTTGTCTCATCCCAAGAAACAAGTTGATTACCCAAGAATTTCTTTGCGATTCAAATCTATCTAGGCCCTACTTGGCTTTTGAGGATTAAAAGAGAAGTTGAAATATAGAAGTCCATGTTATAAAACAGGAATTCTGAATATATTTACTAAAGAAAAGGGGTACCTACCTACACACCACTTTTAATGCGTGCCACTAGTAGTAATAGTATTCTCCCACAGAGTACACTATGATCCAAAGAGGAATAAATAAGGGATATGATGTCAAGAAAAAACATGGAGCCCAAGCACACCAAAACAGCAAGTCAAGAGTGACAAGGAAGAACAGAACAAAGCATCATCAGTGGAAGTATGAAGATGGAAGCAAAATGGGCACCAAAGACAGACATCCCGGAGGCCTAGCTTATGGCTAAGGTAACCTATACAATACCCCCCGGGGTAGCTGCTACCCATAACATAGGATATGCAAATCTAACTAACTTAACCCTATTGCTCATCCTATGCTCACTGAGGGGTTAATGAGTGGCTGCACAAATATAAACCAAAGTAAAGATACCTCAAGCTGAGGTAACCTAAGGCGGTGCTTAGGGAGAAACTCCAGTAGAAGAGAAGCTAATGTCCTTCCACACGAGAGAGACTAGAGATGTCCCATGTGCCAGGTCGGCTATCTCGATCGGCAGCCCACCTCACGGGACGGAAAGAGGAAAGTAGAGAACCTACCTAACTTTACATAATTAACCTTCTCAGCAGGAACTGCGGCCACATGCTACATCGCCTACGGAGAAGG
Source organism: Parhyale hawaiensis (assembly GCA_001587735.2). Lineage (NCBI taxonomy): Eukaryota > Metazoa > Arthropoda > Malacostraca > Amphipoda > Hyalidae > Parhyale > Parhyale hawaiensis. Next base: position 50,064,320 of record LQNS02000211.1, read on the forward strand.
CACTCGGGACCCTTGGGTGCACGATGCCCAAACACATTGTGGCAGGAAAAGCGCCCGCCACAATATGCCCCTGAGGGCGAGGAGAGGTCATAGGGTGACAGTTAAAAGAGGGGAGAGGTGGTTAAAAAGGTAGGCTAGAGACATTGAGGGGGTCCTCCCAATGATGTGAAGGAGTGGGGCCATTGGACAGGTAACAAGAGGCACAAAACCTTACCTTGGCAATATCAAAACCTTCAGCAATAATTCTCGGATGAAGACCATCCTGAATACGAGAATCAGCCTGCTTTAGAAGTTCTCCTATGATGAGGACTGTGGACGTGGTGCCATCTCCAATGATGTCATCCTGAGCGGTGCATGCCTTGGCTATCAATGATGCTGTGGGGTGCTGAATTTGCTGTAATACAAAAAGGAGGAAAACAATTTATTTCTAGCTAACAGAAGATCAAAGAATAGCTGAATTTTCCTGACAGCTCCCGACTTATGTTTTGTATTGTCGGCTAGTTCCTTACCTGCAAAAACCATATAAGAACGCAACACTACACAAAGATACACTTTATCGCGAAGCTTATTACACAAATAGGTGGGGCCATCTGGCTTTGTCACTCAGAGTAGCTCAGTGCCACACACACAAGTACGGTGTGGCATGGGTTAGTGTGTAGGCCTAAGGTTGAGTAGTCCTGACTATGGGTTCCTATTAAGTGCCTACCTACAGGCAAAATGTATCGACCTGCAAAAGCGGTAGTGAGTAGTCAAAAGGGCCTATGACCATACCATATGTCGTGGATCAGAAAGAATTTCGATCCAATGTGAGTGCAAGTCTATAAATCGTCTCCTAATCATATATGGTGATATAAAACACGTTTGTTGCGATTCCCAGGTAGCCGAGTTACCCCGCTATGCGATTCTCGGTTTTCTGTATAGCTTCAGTATATTGCGTCGCGTCGAAGTAAGATAACGTGTGTGTTACCTGT
>LQNS02000211.1:50092810-50104061 GCA_001587735.2 Parhyale hawaiensis
TACCACTGTACACGCGTTGATTCCTTGCCCCCTCCCTTTCTTTTCACATCCTTCTTCTGTAATGTACCGTTCATCGTAGCAAACTTTGATAACAATAGCATATGAAGTATAGTTTTGATACTCTAACGGTATGATTTATATTCTTTTATATTTTCAGACTCATTCATTGATAATGACATTTTATAGTCGAAACCAGCTGGTCTGAGTTCCTGTAATTGATGTTTTTTATCGCTGCCCTTGTGTTTCTTTTTATTCTGAAGATAAGGTTTCCAACCAACCGTCCTATATCAGAAAAAATAATTCATACTGCCATTATGTCTCGTATATACAGTGCTTCCACAGATAACATGAACTGACTGCCTAATGCATATTTGTCCTACCTTCACGAATCACGACTGTAAAATGTCTAGCATAATATAATGCTGATGGTCCGTTATCTATGTATCCCATCTCGTTACAATAGGCCGTGAGGGGAGAGGCACATCAGGAACCTTCTCTCGGAAGAGTTCGCATCTACATGGAACCTTCAGGAATATCTTTTTGTCGTTTGATTTTAGTTTATTAACGTCCTGAAAGTGCGTCCGTAGGTACTTCTTCTGCAACTCTATGAGAGCCGTGTGCGAGGCGAGTAAGGTCAAGGCCTCCTAAGGAAGTACAGGCCTGGGTCTGGGCACCGAAAATAGTCCGATTTTGTAGTCTCTGAAAATATCATTAGACGCAGCCTGTTATTTTGGGTATCTCTTTCTACATATTTGGGATATATCTGTGTAAACATTTTGAGTTAAGCTGCTTACAAGCGACAAAATTACGATAGTTTGAGTTTTCTATCCAGACAATCCCGAAATATGTAGAGTATGCAATAAAAATATCACGCAGTGTCCAACGATTTGTCGAGGGACTGTGCCGATACGACCATCTTCGTGACGTAGAGACCCAGGCCTGTACTCTAGGAGGCCTTGGTTAGGTGCAGCATGTTGGGGTACAGAATTTGTAGAAAAGCTGCGGTTTTCTTCATTTGTGCTGCAGCGTCTGTCACCAGCGACAATATGTTGTTTTACTTATAATGGATTCTGGCCAAAGAAGCGATAAAGATGGGGTATACTGAACTACGTTATGGTTTTACTATTAGTGCGTTCTAATTGAGTGGAATTTAACAGAAATATGCCAGATTCTTTGTTTAATTCAAGTGTGCCTACTATTTTTGCTGTCGCAATCTGCCCTCCCGTCATATCAGGACACTCGTCCACTGCCAGCACTTGTGTAACTGGTAATGTCGTAACCAAAATGGCAGTGACTAGCACAATTCCTTACGTTTTATTTCATGGGAAACCTTAATAAAGCTTAACTATGGCAAACTTGATTATATTTTAATTATTTATTAAGCGTTTCTAATAATTAAATAAGTTTATGTTTATTAGTACAAATACGTACTGCTCTGTGCAGGTTTTATAGTCATTTATTGCATAATGACTACATTTTGCTTTGTGTTTAGTCAACATACCGTTTATAGCAGAGTGGCATATTTTGCAATAAATGCATTTTTTTTTGCATTTATTGCAAAATAGCGATAATCGAATAAATGCTAGAAATCCGGGCTCTGGCGATGGCCGAAAGAAATGCTTCTGAAAGTTACGAGTATAAATTTATCTAAGAAAAAGACGATTAGGGCAATTAATTACATGAGAGAACGATTTGGTAACACTTTAATCATCCAGCTCCATGGGTTAAATGCCAAATGTCAGTGTCAGACTTCATGCAATATGCACGTACATGCATTATTTCGCCAGACCTTGCACCGAAACACCCAAAGTCCAGCAGATAATATTTAACAGTCAGGACCCTAGGAAGGTTACAGACCCCCCTCCCCACCTGGCTACAGCACTGAGATGACTGCTCTGCCAAAGTCAATCAGTTATTTACAAAGTTATTACGACAGAGACGGAAGGCTTGAAGGATTTCTGCGACTCGTTGACCATCCCCGTATCTACTTTGAGCAGTGGGAGAGGAAAAGCGCTCTGGGGCGTAAACGCCAGTTACTTTGACTCAACATGCCTAGGATCGTAAGAATTTACGAACTAGGCTAGCTATGCACCGCGCGCTAGCGTCTCGCCAATGTGGAGTTAATTCTAAGAGACTTAATTTACCTAGAATCACAATAAAGTCGACTAAGACTTTTAACACGATTTAAGGTCGAAACTAACGCTACTGTGCTGAATTCCGAACAAGTTGAGGTTTGTTGGCTTAAAAGCTATTCAAAGCAACTAGCAGCCAAGTTTTCCCTGTTATCTATTTGACACTAGTCATACTATGCTATATTTACTTAAAGTGGTGGTAATTTCAAATGTGGTATAAAAAATGTTAAACAATTTGGCTCAAGGTTACAAAGAAGACAGCCAGCAGGAAACGCGCCTGTCACAAGTTTCGTATGAAAGCCACCCGATCGTAAAAAAGAAACATTCAGTCGCTCAGTAAAATGTAGACTGAATAAAAAACCGCTATGAAAACAAGCAATAAAACCTATTAAATTAATATTTATCATTGCTATTTTATGCTACTTGTGATAATTTTACCCTAAAATATTGCAATTGCAAGCAAATTCGCTGCTATAGGTGTACATTAACATGTCGCGGCTAGCTTGTTGCACACACAATATTATCGCATTGTAATCAGTGAAGCTGTCACTCGTCTGGTCACGCCTTCAAAGCCCAATGCAGCTGAGAAGCAGCCGTTGCCGAGAGTGGCATTTCGGCAACTACTGTTTTACCCAAGAAGCAAAGAATGCAACGGGAGGACTCAATAGGACTAAAATAAAACTTAGCCGTGACCGCACGTAGCAAACTTACATCACATCGACGAGTCGAAGTATTTGAGTGTGGGATCTCATGCCTTCGTAGTTTAATTTGTTGAACATATCACAGTGTTTTTCCGATTTATTTCATTCAATCTCTCGCTCATGACTGGACAGCTACTTGAGCTTCAAAATACTGTAAAATGTTGACGTCAAGTATAGAAAGTTCGAGCAACAGGCTAACTGTTACTGTTGTTTCTCTCGCGTACAGAAATGGCTATAATGGTGCTTATATTTGTTGGTAAGGAAAAAATAAGTTCTGTAAAGAGTCCTGTGAACTGAAAATGAAATTTAAATAATGTTTCAGTTAAGAAAGAAAAATAAATTGAATCAAGTCGCCAAAAGGGACCAAATTTGGCGCTATAGTGCTTTGAAAGTTTCCACCAGCATGCACTGCAATTTCCTATAAATAATTGCTAAATTAATATATATTACGCTAGAGATGAGTTTTGCAATTTAAAACGATTTTTCTGGTTAAATTAGTTAAAGTACTCCTACCTAGGTTGCTCAACCATAGATTCGTCGATGATAACGTCTCTATGCAGTAGATGGAGATGCTGAGAGGTGGATACTGTTTGGGTCGTGCAACTGAGAAGAGCAGTTGCACGCATTCGTTACACTGAGCAGCTGTATCGTAATTAAAACTTGTATGTTGCAGACGAAAACCCCGAAGCGAGGGCTGGCCGAACTACCTCAGAAGAGCACGGATCCTCCGAAAGCATCATCCATGATCCAAACGGTGTGAGTGTCGAGTAACCTATTCGTCTTCTCCTATCAACCTTACAAGTATCACCAGCGTGCTTCGCAACCGACGCCTTCATCGCTGCTGTTGAGTAGGAGGAACCGTTGCTTTCCGTGTCCCATAACCCGACATGGCATCGGAGGATGATATATCTCCAGCTATTAGGAGAGGCTTTTTCTACCAGAGCGACCTAAAAATTTACGCCATGTAGATTTAATTTTAGATATTGGGTTCAGGGCCCAATTTACGCCAAAGAGGCCAGAAACAAGTTAATTGGAGAGATAACAACCATCTGTACACAGGGCTATTCTGTGATCTCGGATCTTGTTTTTTTTTTTTTTTTTGTTTTTCCACCCGCTGGGCTGGTTGCGTGGGGGTTTGTTAACCTCGTGGAGTTTCTCCGTTCCTACGTCGCCAGCCTTGTGTGATTTAATAATAATAATAATAATCAGGGTTTAGTTGTGACTTTATAGTGAAATCTACACAAGCTACATATTTATTTATCAACATTTTCTTGGAAAGGCCTCCCATCCATTAGCAGGAGGGCTTTATCCCAAAGACCCTAATAAATCCGGCCCTGATTGACTTAGTGTATCAGCGTATAAAGTAAACTGTCATATATATAAGTGTTTAGCACATAGAGCAAAGGTAAAGTCAACTTTGACCGCACCCTCAACTGGGAAACCTACATGCACTGGTTTGTGCTGCGGATGTAGGCCCACTGGCCCCAGTGGACTAAGTGCGGCTGCAGTCGAACACAGGTCATCAAGAACTATGGCGCTAATTTAACCGAAGATTCAAACGACCCACGNCCGACCCCCCCCCCCCCCCCACCCCTCTCATCTCTGAGGAAGACAAGTTCCACCACGGCGCATTGCATGCATTCAACTGCCGAGTCACCATACCTAGATCAGCAGAGAGCTCGCATGCCTGGGTTGGCATCAAACCAGTTATGCAAGGATTGTGAACTGCGAATGTAACATGCTGCTACCGTGGAGGCAACATATTATTGTTGTATTACTTGGCACGCTGAGTCAGCAAATTTGTTGGGTGAGCACAGTTGTGTGGAGGCACTTACCTTCTAGAAATGGAAGGGTATAGGAGGGCACGGGTCGTTGATCCTTGCACTACGGCGTCATTGTTCTTCGCGACCCGTTATCGGCAGCAACTGTACATGCTGTAGTTACTCATGTGGGGCCAGTTGGCTTATATCTACAGCATGAACCAGTGCGTGTGGGTTTCCCTGTGGAGGGTGTAGTCAAAGTTCACTTTACCTAGTATGGCTAGTTAAAACGCATTGCGCCTACGTTGTCATTTACGTAAGAACGGAAGGTGATAAAGCAACAACGAAGCAAAAGGTCTGACTCTCCCAAATGGCATGCGCCGAATCAGGTCAGGCGAAGGCTGTTAACGTCAGGTTACGTCACTCTAAAGAGAAAGTTCTAAAGCTATATGCTCGCATACGGTGCATACCTACCGGTCGCACAAGCACGCAGGTATCCAGAATTTTCGGAAGATCCTGTACGAGACTTCCCGCGCTTCAGCTGTCAAGGGTAGCTGTATCGCAAAGATGCTTACCGGCTCAGTGTGGGCAGAAGCTACAGAGTACCTGTTGAGCACTACCAGCATTTACTGTGTATACACTGTTCATTGTTTGTCAACGCCTTGGATCATTACTATACTTAGTCTCCCTTTCTAAGTAGCTATGTCTTCGCTGCTAGCCACTTCTAACTTATTCTTACAAGTATTGTATACGTTATGTAAATAAAGAAGAAACTCGGCATCGTTCCTTCACCACCCAGCGCCATAGCCTGGCTAACTTTATATACTTCACCGAAGCGAATACCTCACAAGTGGATACTTCGCTACCACTTTTAAATACTCACAAACAGACCTAAGATTTAGCATTGACCTTGACTGTTCGTAATTAAGAATAGCGCAATTAATGTCCAAGAAATTGGACTTTGGGTGTTCACGGATTAAAGTTTATAGCCGGGGGCGGGTCATGGGCTCATTGGCGTACTGTACAAGTCGTCTGTTTCTCATCATTATTTTTCTAGAGTTTATATGTAGCTAAAGTTGAGTTTACACGTACGACTTTCATCGGACTCTCAGCTTATAATAATAGAACAAACTAATCATATCACGTAATCTCGGCATGGTTTCAGGTTGCACATTATGAAACTGTTCTAAAATAGTTGACAGTTTCTCCTACCGCTGCAGTTTTGGCGCTAGAAAAAAAAAAATACCAATGACTTTCGAAGATCTCTGCTAATTTTGAAAGAGTTTAAATTTAAACATATTTCTGTATTAGCAATCTTAGTGCAATATTCACGCACTTCATGTTTATTATCACTGTGACTTAATCAGATTAACTGTTAAGCTGGCTCTGTGCTTACAGCCCCTACGAAATAGTCGTACAAACGAATCTGGCTGAACGCGCACTCCCGACTTCTTTTGTAAATTATCAGAATGAAAATAGTATAATGGGTACTGAACGCAGACGTGAGATATGTACGGGTATTTTGGGAAATAACATGAAGGAGCTATTGGAACAGAATTAACTTAACTAACGCAGAAAAATATAGCTTGTTTTTTTCTACCAGTTTCTACAGAATAAGCATACGTATGCAATGGCTCAGTGGTTAGAGATGCGATCGATTGCAGCTGTGCACTCGTCTATGCGCCAGAATTGATTTATCTGCAGCACGAGCCAGAGCATGAGGATTTTCTTGTAAGGGTGTAGGGTTAAGGCGCTTAATATTTACTTCTATGGCATTCACCGAAGCGACCAAGTCGAAAAACAACCATTTACTGTGTGCTAAGCAGCTAAAGCCAACCTTTTGTTTTCATCTCCTCTTTGGTAAATGAACATCGTAATCGCATACAATGAATGCATTGTAGTCCCATGATATCTCAATAGGAAAACTAAATCAAATTATTGGATGTTATACTTTGCCATCCCTTGAGGCATCAGATAATACCCTACAAATCTTTCATAGGGTACTGAACACTCAAGTTTGACCCTATAAAATTTATGCTTGCGTTATAAAAGCGTGTTCGAATCACGCACTATAGCGGAGAAACTGCACGGGCAAAAAATAATAAAAAATATTCGTATGAGTGCCCAAACAGTCGGGTGAACCGAATTATACAAGTTCTTTGTACTGAGGGTATGTTCAACATCGCACCAAAATTAGGCCTGCAAGGCTTGACTCGTTCCAAAATTCAAGTAGGTGCACTGGCGTCTACCAGTTCATTTAGTTTCAGGCTGTGATTGTCATCGGTTAGCCTTCAGACTTTCGAAAATTCAAATCTAGCTCCGTAAAATGGAGTTTTAAGCATGTTAAAATGGAGTTTGTAACACTTGCGACGCGTTTCAGGGTAACAAATCCTAAGGTTGTGTATGAAGATTCGGACAACTGAAGCCTGGAAGGCTTAATTTTGGTGCCAATAAATCATGCCTTTAGTCTTGTTCCGCAGCATGGACTTTTCAGCTGGCTCAGCGTAATCGAGTTGCTTCTAACACTTGCAGCACGATTCAAAGTGGCAAAGGCAATGCTTCTGTCCTAAGTTTCGGACAGGTTAAGCCCAGGGTCTTGATTTCGGCCCTCAATCGAATACGGCCTGAGGGCGCGTGCTATAAGCCAGAAAAATTAAGCCTTTGAGGCTTCATTTGTGAGAAATTCCAGAGAGAAGTCTGGGCATTGTAACTTTGCGTCTGTGTTTCAAGTGTTCAAAGCAACCTGATTACGTTGAGCCAGCTAAAAATTTCAATTTACAGATTGGGTTTCTGGAAATATAAAAAAAACGAGTTACAGTCAACGCCTGATAGCCTACTCAATACACCGGGTTGAAGCCAGTGCACCAACTTGAAGTTTCAAAGAAGTCTATCCTCGAAGGCTTAATTAATATTAGCTATGATCGAATAGCACGTGACCTAAGTAAAGTACAGCAAAAACTGTGTACAAGTTAGTTTATGTGCCAGATACCTCGACCAGAAGCAATTATGTTTCCAGTGTTATAAGGTGTGCGTGCTGTGCATTTGAGACACGTTCGATTGGGCTGCGAAGTTAGGCCTTAGAGTCTTGACTAATCCGAAGCTTCAGACCCGAGCCCTAGATTCAATCCGTTAATTCGAACAAGTTCCACCCTTTGGCTCTTAATCGATTTTCTGTTAGACTGCCAAGAACTACCTCTTACTTCGTAAAATGAATATTTCAATCTGTTCAACAAAAATTATGTCGCTGCTAACACTTGTAAAACGATTCAACGTGACGAAGCGAAAGTTCCTGTCTGTAGTTATGGACAAGTCAAGTTGAGTGGGCTTGGCTTAGATTGACTTTTACACCCAATCGAACGTGGCGCAAAAATAAGGCCTTCGAGGCTTGCCTTGCACAAAATTTCAGGCGGGTGCGCTGGCCTCGACCCATTTAATTGGGTTTCAGCCGTTGACCCTCAATAAGTTACCGTTGAGACTTCTTATTCCTCAATCTTGCTTAGTAAGACAAAGTTTCCGATCAGCTGAACGTAACCGGGTTGCTGTTAGCACCTGCACTACGATCCAAAGTTACAAAGCTAGAGCCTTCATCTAAGTAGGACAAGTTCAATTTCAAAGGTCTAATTTCAGCCTCTAATCGAATGTGTCCCTAGTAAACATTTTTTTTTTTTGCATTGGTCCTTACTCCCTAATGTGTTTGGTTGAACCATTTTCTTACTCTAACAAAACATTTCTTTGTGTTTCCCATTAATGAGTTCGTATAACAGCAAGAACAGCGAAACGGAGCAAACAACCAGCATATCGAAGTTACACTTCGTGGCTTGGTGCAACATTCTCTGCATTCCAATACAGCGGGCAGCGCTGGGACCGAAAACACTCGAACCATACGTTCTGAAAATGGAAACAATTAAAAATCTAAACGTTTCATTACATAATTGAAAACAAGTAACAACAATCCTACTTTATTGGTAGACAGTTTCATATAAGTTATTCCATTACAGCATGGCGTTGATATCAACTATGCTCTAATTAATTTTAAGACAAAAATTTATTTGTTTTCCGTACTTAAATCCAAAATTTAAATAAATATGTCAGTAAATGTAATAATAACTTGGTAGTCAAAATGCCTTTTTTGCAGCAGGGCACGCAATCGTTGTTAAAATATTTACCTAAGCGTCCTTTGGACACTGCAACTTGCGCAGCCTGCAACACAGTCCTCGAGAAACTCTTTTCATTCGCATTAGTGAGTATTTCATTCAAATTTCTTCATCAATATTGTAATTCTTAATAACTAAGGGGTTGCACAAGTGTTTCTACCGTGAATAGCCAAATATATAAGGATGAATCGGCAGTATCGAAGCGGTATGTTGCGCCTGCCCGTCTTTGGCATGAGTCGCTCCGTAGTTAACTATTTCTACAGATGCTTGAGCTTCTTGACTCATTTGTAGTAGTCTAGTAGCTAGCTATTTTTTTAATTTCATGCAGTTTTTATCTGGTAAATGATAAAAAGAAAAATATATCAATGGAGTGAATAACGATTGATGCCTCATCGATAACGAAAAATTTTTTGCTGGGTGTAAATCGAATGCGAAGCTCATGGCGGAGCTGTCCGGCATTCTAAGTATTTAAAATGAGTTTGTGATCTTTTTGGCAGTTTATTAGGTAGAAAATAAATGATGCATTTCAACGTCCTGCAAAGCACATTGCTCATTTAACAACGGATGTCCGCCAAAGTATTAATTTAGTAAGAATACCAATATGTTTATTGTGCGAATATCGTACACATTTTGGATACCGATCGGTTAAAGCAAACTTCACCTTAAATTAGAAAATGAAATACGAAGCAATAACTGAGATCGATGAACGGGTTCAAGGAATATGTAAACAATAACTCAATATGTATGGAAGCGGATTTTTATGCGGAAATTTTTTAGCCCTTTGTATGCAGATTAAGCTTGTAAATATATTTTTTATTACTGTTATTAGATTTTGTTTTTCGTCTTAGGATTGCCCAAACTAGCCTAATCGTAATCTGGAATAAGATTGAAAATGACGTCACAGCAGTTGAGGCCTTAAGAGACAAGGTGCATCGCGATTACTATTATTAGCTTGTCCCTTCGAAACTAACCTAAATAATTAATTATTATCACTCTTATTAGCTTTACCCTGGATAAAACTTCGCTCATGAGCGATGAAATTGCCTCTTTGAATTGAATTTAGGGTTTTAATTAACACTGATTGCGCATAATTTTGCCACTAAAATTATTTTAGCGCTTTTAGCTGTCTCAAGCATAATTGATGTACACTTGATGCTTGAAGCTCGATATGAGGTAGGTAATCCAACACTCAGCATTGTATGTAATTCCGGATGCGTTCAATGCTCACCATACTGATCGAGTTCAATTAGCTTTATCGAAGTGGACTCCTCAAATTCGATTCATCACATTTAAGCATAGGCTAAGCGAGATTCAGATTATCAACAATCACCCGCGTTCGTATTAGCGTCATTTAAACTGTTAATTGGGTATAATAGAATGAGCTTGCACAGTATGGTGAGAAATCAAATCGGTACTTATCTGTAACATGCGAAAATCAAAGACAAAACCAATAATGCCGAAGTACTTTCTAGTATATATTTATAAGCAGTACATATATGTAAATATATGGAGTAGGTAAGGGCAATATCTCGGAGAGGGCCTGAGCATGGGTCTCTGCTTCTCTGCAAGAATGGGCCTATAGGTCCCTCTTTTGCCAGCCACACTATCTAATGTAGAGAGAAGACCGCAATCTGCTCACAAGCCGATTCGAAACTTTCATAGCATGTAGCACGCCTTAGATTCTGCTGCTTGGATTTTGCTTGAATCCTCGGAATAACGATTAAATATTACACATCAAGCTTGCTAGATTCTATTGTTGCGCGGCATGCTCTACTCGACATATACTCTTGTACACGAGGGCGCATGAAGTCCGCCGCACAAGCTTAGAGTTGAACATATAGAATCGTTTCTCCGTTCACGTGCACTTACACAGCAACGGGCACGGCTTCAGCTTCTCCATGATATAATTTACAAGAAAAAAAAAAAAAAAAACTACTGGAAGCCTCAGCCGCCCACGCAGTTATCCACCGGAGCAAATGTTTATTGCATATTTTCGAATATTTCTTTTAATTTCGAGCAAGTTTAAATTTGCAACAGTGTCACTGTTCAGACATGACATACCGGTATGTACACTAGCGGGCAAAAGAAGAGAGCGATTTTCATTTTTTGAAAATTAAGGTTAACCATGTAGAGTAAGTTAATGAATCTTTTGATGGGGCCCTAAGGAGTGTATTTAACATATTTCTACAAAATATAGGGACAAACATAACTATATTTAATACATTAGAGCAATCTAACAAACAATAACAAAATTTGAACAGTGCAAAATAAGAGAACGATCATCTTTGAATACAGTTTGACAAACAAATAACATGGAACAATGGTCAATTTTAGGTTTAGAACCATTAGTATGGAGTACTTAAATCTTTATTTTCATTGACTTTAGCACAGCGACGATTACACGACATCACAAGTTTCTTACAAAACTCTGGAGTTATTTTTTTCCATTCCTCTTCAATTTTAGTCCACAGATCCTTTACTGTTGATGGTTGTCGTTCTCTTAC
>LQNS02000211.1:50120141-50134624 GCA_001587735.2 Parhyale hawaiensis
TTGTATAAAATCTATAACTGCCCCAGTCATCCACTGTCTGAGTTTCTTCCGGATCCATTTGTTCGGGTGAGGTATACTCGGCGTACTGGTGCTCTTCATGAGTTTGCCTTGGAAAAAATTGTAATACCACTACCTTTTAACAAATTTTACATCCAGTGAAAAATGTGCAGTTGACAAATAATATCACTCTTTAAGGTTCATTGTTCACAGACTGGAGCGCTGCCAGAGATGACCCTCTACGAGTGCAAGACTTGAAGGTATGTACTTATGTAGTTTAGTAAAGGCTTACAGTACTGAGGTAAACGTAATGGGTACGTCAACTTGACCGCACCCCCTACTGGGAAATCCACGCGCACTGATTCGTGCTGCAGTTATAGGTTAACTGGCCCCAGAGGAGTATACGGCTGCAATGGACCACGGGTTGTCGAGTATTATGGAACCGCCGACGACAGGTTCCTGTGCTACGATCCGCACCCCACCCTCTCCATTTCCGAGAAAAAATATGTGCCCCACGGCAGCTGTGCATACCTATCAACTGCTGACTCAGCGCACCAATCGCTGCAAGGCTCGCTTACTTGCCTTAGTGCTCGAACCTGCAACGTCCAGCGCCATCACTACAGCAAGCTTAGCTGCTGCTACCGAGGGCATTACTGAGCACCTACTTCTCATGAAACATAAAAATAGTTAGTGATGAAATTATACCCACCTTAGCAGCGCGCTAACGTTCTGAGCTCACACTCCTTGTATCACAGGCTCGAGGCCAATCAGACATGCGAGCTCTCTGCTGATCTGGGTGTGCTGACTCAGCACTGCACGGTGGGCGTGTAGAGTGGCGTGGGGCTACTTACCTTCCTCAGAGATGAGGGGGTAGGGTGGCGCTGGTCATTTGAACCTTCCGTCAATATGGCGTCATAGTTCCTGATGACCCGCGGCCGGCTGCAGCTGTACTTACTTCCCTGGGGCCAGTTGACTTATATCTGCAGCACAAATCAGTGTGTGTGGGTCGAGGGAGGGTGCAGTCAAGTTGTCTCTACCTTTATCATTATACAGCAGCACAATTATGTTTATTGCATATGCGACCGCTACATCCTGTAGTTTTGTGAATGACGTATTATGATTGTTTCCCTGCTGTTGCGTCTCAGACACAAGTGACATTATTTTTCATAGTTTTTGAGAGGCCAGCTTTTAAAACTAATATGCAGCGCATCCAAAAATATTCTTATTCGTGCGATGAAGATAAACTTGGCTCCAAAGCAGTTAACTTTCTTTTTCAGCATTACTTTACAAATTGAGCTGAAAAGGTTTAATTTAGATTGCCGATGAAATAAAAAAATAACACTCTATTAATGAACGTTCCGTTGAATCTGTTATCTTTTCAGCGTGATATACTTCTAATCATGTCACTGCTTCATATAATATGTGGCAGAATCACATGTTGGAGCTGCAGGACAAGACCCCGAGGACGGTATGGGTGTGCTGTGATAACTGTAACAAGTGGCGGCGCATAGACGGGCCTGACAGCGGGACTGCAGTCGATCCTGCCGACCTGCCTAAGCGCTGGACCTGCCACATGAACCTTGGTGGGTCGCCCCCCTCCCCATAATGAGCTAAGTCCCCCTCAGCCCTCTCAATACTACTGCCATGTGCCCAACGTTCTTGTATCCTAACGCAGCGTGAAAACCTTCTAGATATATTTTACTCCAGCCCCCTCGCAGCTCCCCCAAAACCAATTTCCTGGCACCGTCACCGTCGTCTATTAGAATGCTTCATATTCCGTGAGTAAATCGAGCAGCTCTAATACTGAAATTGAAATACTGAGGGTCGAAGCGTTTGTCAAATTAGCTGTCATTTCGGATATAATTATTCCGTGCTGTCACGCACCTCTTACGGCAGAGTGCTATATGCTTCGTAAGTAAATCGAGCACGTTTGATGCTGACATGTCAAGGTTGATGCAGTTTGCCAAATTCACAAGTGAAATGGATTTGCAATTTAATCTGAACAATACTTCAGTTTTGCTATAGTGACGGGTTTTTTAGGGCTTCTTGCTAATCTGTGCTACTTAAGCTGATGTGAACCAGTGTTTTGTTTGAATTAATAACTTACTAGGACCTTCATTCAACCACGCAAGGAAAGTGAATTGAAGTCAATCTTACAAAAAAAAAAACTTATCTTCTCGCATTCTCTTGGCTGTGCCACAGCAGCATCGCAGTCGCCTTCTGCTGCCGAGTATCCCAGTTACATGCTTATATGTTCTAATAGGAGCGAATTTTTATATACTTCTCTTAACCTACACCCTTCAGATAAGAGCTTAGCGAGCTGCTCTGTACCTGAAGAAGTGCTGCCCAGCTATGATGCTGACTACTATGTCGAGAGCACCTACACCCTGGGGTCTGGTGAGTCACGTATACTGCTGGATCTGGCTCGAATAATGTTGCTTCTATGAACACTGTAATCAGCGCTTTGTGATGTGCTTAGTTGTGGGTTTGTAACGGAAGATTTCAATTTACACTATTTCCTATAGGGTTAACTTGCCTTTCTTGCAAATTACAATACAAACAGGCGCTTGGCACGGATTGTGTACAAACAGCGAAATGACAACGTCGCTATTGATTAGATTATATAGGCGGCAGTAGAGGGACCAACACGACCATTGCCAGAGAGACACCGGAACTTACGCCCCGGCCCTCTTTGAGCTACTGCCATTATGTTAGCAGGATATAGATATAGATGATGTGCAAGATAGTAAAGAATTGTTATCGTATGAGTATTGTGATTTGTGGGATGCTGGATAAAAGAGAAGTTTATTTATTATTATTTATTTATTTATCATCATGGAACGCGAGATAACGCGGGACTATGATCATTATTACAGTTATTGCTATTATATCGATTGCGAAATAATACAGGATTACCATTACGATTATTGTGATTCAATTTGATAATACGTTATTATTATTTTACGATCAGCATCGATTACTCTGTGAGAAATAAAACAGGACTATTATTACAGTGGTGTGGGTTCGGGATGGCAGCACGTACTACCCAGCAATGGTGGACGACGATCCTGACACCGACACCTACTTCTGGCTGCCTATCGACAGCACCAAACCAGTGAGTTGCGATCCTCTGACCCTACGCCTGTGATTTTCCAGTAGCAGGAAATTATCCCCTAGTGGGACTTGGGGTGATTCTGAGAGAGGCTCACTGGGGCTGCAGAGTGGCACGGATTTCCGGCTGATGTCTTCTTTTTGTACCTTCATAAGTCCTACTATCTGATTTTGAATCTAAAATCCGTTTCGGTCTATCATGACCCATATTTCTCTTTCTGTTGCTTGCAATTCATCAGCTCGGTTCCTACAGAACGCCTACTGGGATAATTTTCAGATGGTTTATATAATGCTACTACAAGATTGCAATGTGCGAATATCTAAAAAAAAAGAAAACTGCCGTGCTAGCGAAGTCTCAGTTGCAAATTAAAACTCAGCGTCCTACGGAAAATTAGTAGCAATTATTGCATTCGCAACAAGAGAGAAAGATCATTTTATAGACCGTTGCTTTCTATATTATGCTATCAGCTGTAAGCGGTTATGTTCAATAAAGAGGTAACTCGCTGCTGGCTCTCCCGCTGTTGCACCGTATGCAGTATCACCTCTGTACAAGACGAGTGAAGTGCATAGCATCATCTGGACCTCATCCGCAGCACCCCAGAGTCCAAAGCACTTCAACGATAATGTAGCTACATATTGTTAGGTAGGCACTCATGGAGTGGGAAAATAATACTGGGCGATATCCCGTGCACAAATCTTGGCCCCTCCAAAAGTGTATTTTGTTAAACAGCGCCTGAGTGGTAAAAAATTCTGCTAGGTATGGTGGAGATAGCACATGGGACATAAGAGTGAAACATTAGATCTATGAGAGCACACAATCGTTTAGATCTTAGACTGTTTAATATTCCGTCAAGTAGAGAGTGTAACGAGTTCATCAACTCGCAGAACAGCTACCACGTGACGTACTTCGGGTCCTCTGTGTGCCGGAGCTGGGTGAAGGCCAGCGCTGTGTCTGCATTCACTGACGCCGACGCTGCGCAGGCCAACAAGGTAATGATGGACTGACCAACAGTATTACTGCTGCTATACTTACTGTATGTTCTTATCTCGTTACCGGTCACGTGGATCTCTGAGTCATTCAGCTGCTAAAGACTCAAAGTTTTCCAGGGCACGTGAATAACGTGATCACTGACCATGCATGGTGACTTACATAGCACTTGCATACCGTTACTGACATTATGTTGCACCTGTTGCAGTACTTGAAGTGGGCCACACACTTTTATGTAGAGGCTGTGCGCACTACCGGTCAACTTTTTAGTGGCAAAACACTAAAGAATTAATCGTATTTTCAGCCATATAAAGAGTTTTATGCTTACCATAATCACTGCTTAATTTAGAATGTACAAAGATAGCAAACTTTGCATGAGTCTCTCAGTTGAGGATAATTTTCCACTGCTGCAGGACTGCGCCAGCAAGACCCGCCTGCACATGGCGGTGCTGCAGGCAGCAGAGGCTAAGTCCTTACCTGTGGTGCAGAGGAGGAAGAAGTATTGCTTCGCCACCAGGTGTGTACCGTGTGGTAATGTACAGGGATGCCTGCATGAGCCAGTGACTAGCAATGTAGAGCTTCTAGCGGGACTCTTATGTCCAGGAGTTTTTTTTAGCTTGCATGCCTTACTTTTGATTCGCATCTCTGACAAGATTATTTGTGGAACAGACAGTATTAGTATCTGAAATGCTTCTCTTATTGGAGAGGCACAAATAAGAGTTACTACTCACCCTTATTACCAGTTCTAGCAATCTTAAATGCTACGCCAATTCTGTTCTGTATCTCTACTTGCCGCAGAGGGATTTGATTTTTCGCGTAATTTACAAGGTAACAGGCTGAGATCTCAATGCATATTGACAAGGTAAAAACGGTGGTAATCTGCGTTATCACGTCACTGACACTACCTACTAGATATGGCATGGAGGTCGAAAATTACTTTAGTATAGGTCACGGGACATCCAGAGGTGTCGCCTGCGGCCACTTGCGGCCCATGAGCAAGAGAATGAGACCGGAGCGCGCAGACCTCAGGCCCTTTTTGCTGGGCGCAATTGGCCGCATGTGATCGCAGGACCCACCTCCGCAGAACAACGGATCAACGCTTTAGACGATAACTGTAGCGACACAAATTCAATGTTATGAGCAAAGGCAACCTGTGGTTTCTTCACTGAAAATTCTAACGGCTTTTTCAATATACAATTCCAAAGATCTTGCATCTTTGCACATTTTAATTAATTTGTTCAAAGACAAACAGGACCGCAGTGATACCTATGAGTAGTTGGAAGCGTTTGTAGCACCCGTGTGCCCGTTACTAAAGATCTTACTTGAATCATTTTAAAATATTCCCTATGACTATGTAAAAAAATACTTCCTTCTTATCCACATCTGTCGCCTTAACCCTTTCGATCCTGACGGTACGTACACGTACCGCATCAAAATTTTCATTATTAAAACCATTGCATTCTTTCGTGCTCTGAAAATTTGAACAACATATTTAACAACCAGTCTGAAGTCAATGATAGTATTTTCTTGATGACTGAACTACACTGTAAGTGAGCTCAAGTGACTGCAATGATGGTGTCTTCAAGGAGCTTCTTTTAGAACCTCATAAAAGAGCAAAAGTTTCCGTAGCAAAAGGGTTAATAAGCTAAAAGTACAGTATATATTGTGAGACAAATATTAACTGTCGCTTAAATCTACGGTAACTGAGTTTAGCATTTAAGTATCTCTGATGGAAGCTCTGCTTGACACCTTAACAAAACATTGCTTTTGTTATTCGCTTCGAACTGCGTCGAATTATATACACAGACAATCAGAAATGTGAGATTATACGCCAGTCTCATTTCGTTATGCATCTTAACAACCGAGTGGCAAAAATAAAAGAAATATATTTTTTCTTCTACACGCAGCGTTTGGGGCACCAAACTCAGCAATGCAAATTCATATAATTTATCATAAACATAGCGTCATGAATGTATTATGTTGTACCTAATGCGAGCAAAGAGCTTGAACAGCCTCTTTCTATATCTTTATTCCCACAGAAATACTTTCGAACCTCCCGGCGTAGGTTTAAACTCATATTGTAGCCTAACACGCTCCTGTCCAAACTCCTCTTTCTATGGGCGCTAAATTTCCCTTGTCTCACATCTCACTCTCGGGATGCCGGACTGAGGATGTGTTCGATTGAGCAGCAAAGTAGCGCCTTCGTGGCTTGATTTATCCAAAACTTCTGACAAGTGCGCTGGCTTCGACCCATTAGTTTGAGTTCAGGCGT
The DNA here is from genome assembly GCA_001587735.2 of Parhyale hawaiensis. Taxonomy (NCBI): domain Eukaryota; kingdom Metazoa; phylum Arthropoda; class Malacostraca; order Amphipoda; family Hyalidae; genus Parhyale; species Parhyale hawaiensis. Next base: position 50,126,510 of record LQNS02000211.1, read on the forward strand.
TGACCATCAATCGATAACCTGTGAGGCTTCCAAAAACTCAATCTTGCTCTATAAAATGGAGATTCCAGTCGTCTCAGCACAATCGGGTTGCTTCTAACACCTGTAATACGAGCCATAGTGACGCAGCCAAAGTTCCTGCTTGCACTTCCGGACAGGTCAAGTCGAGTGGGCTTGGCTTGGATCGACTTTGACGACCCAGCTGAAATCAACCTAGGCCTATGTGAAAGTCCATCAATGATGATATGTACCTTTATGACGCTCGCATGCTGAGACCAAAAACATACGCAAGTCGAATTTTAGTTGCTAATGCGTATAGCTAAAATAAATGAAAAAAGCCCGAAGTTTTTCAGTATCCCTCATTGCTGGGATTGACTCTTCATTCTTAAGACAATTCCAAGAATATGGAAGAATTCATAGGAGTAACACCATTATTGAGCAACAAAGTTGCTTCGTGCGCACGGACCGGTAACAAATTAAATGATTCCAGCACCGATTTGCGTGTCAGCGACCTACTTATATACAGCACTTGTCTTTTGCATCAACGTGATAGGAGTTTACTGTAATTATTATTATTATTATTATTAAATTACACCAGACTGGCGACGTGGGAACGGAGAAAGTCTATGAGGTTAACAAACTCTCACGCAACCAAAAGAATGAAAAAAAAAAAGATCTGAGATCACAGAATAGCTCTCTGTACAGATCGTTTAAAGCTGCCAATACCCGCACCAGCAAAGACAGAGCCATCAAGATCATTCCAAACATCCACACACGATGGAAAAAAATAACAGGAATACTGGCTCGTACGGCATCGTAACGGTTCCAAGGCAAACTCTTAAGGAACATCAATACGCCGAGTATACCTCAAAAGACAAGTGCTATAGGGCGGCCGCTGACGCAAAAATGAGAGGCATCTAGGGAGAGACGTGTCGCAAGCACGAGCATCAGCATCTGTCGAACTATATGCAATGTGGACAATTGGCATAAGTATAAAAGACAGCCAGCTCACATGGGGCACCAATGCAAGTTTGCCGTTCCCTCATCGTTCGCTGATGACATACGGATATTAACAGCGGTACAATCAATGGCAGACGTACGGAATGTGCAACTAGATCTAACCAACATCTTTCACTGGACATCGGTTAACAACATGACCTTCAACGAATCAAAATTTGAACTATTACGGTACGGAAAAACTTCTCCCTTGCTGAATCCACGTCCTACAAGACGAGAGATGGGAGCGAAATCGAGAGAAAGCAAATCTTAAGAGATCTTGGAGTGAGAGTAAAAGGTAATGCTACTTTTGAAGATCACGTGGCTCGAGTTGTTACTATAGGCAAGAAGTGGAGCGGATGGGTGCTTCGAACTTTCTCATCACGAGAGGCAGACACAATGCTCACCTTATGGAAACAACTAATACTAGCGAGGATTGAATACTGTTCACCTCTTTGAATGCTAAGCAAACGGAAAGACTTGGAGCGCCTAGAGGCTATCCACCGATCGTTTACTGTCAAAATCCGGGGCATACAAGATTTAAACTATCACGAAAAACTGGCTCAACTTTAAATGTAGCTACTTCATTCAAAGGAGATTCGAATGCTTTACGATTATATATGACAGGAAAATTGTAGAAGGAATTACTGTCAACGTCAATGGACGAGTCCAAGCCAGACACTCAGATCGTATTGGTCGCACTTGTGACGTGCGACTTCGATCAAAACTTGAGTACGGTATTCTAATAGTTTCGCAGTTCGGGGAGCGAGATTATTAAACAAAATGCCACGTCACATTCGAAAGGTCACCGGTACAGAGACTGCGCAATTTAAAAACTTCTGGACGCATACTTACTGAAAGTGCTAGATAAACCTGTTGTAAGCCGCTACGTGAACTGTGGGGATAACTCGCTGTTAGCCACCCCGCTGGTCACGGACTGCAGCATCACCTCTGCTCAAGATGGGTAGCGTGCATAACGCCACCTGAACCTCGTCCAAAGTACCATCAAGGTATCATAGGAAGGTAAAGTATAGTAAACTCACTATTGCAAAAGAACGATAAAAAGTAATATTTCTGATCAGATATACATTTTTTTCGGAGAACAGACCACGAAAGACCGCTAGCTAGTACAGGTAAATCCTCTAAATCGTTCGCTTTTAATTCTCGAGACCTTTAATGAGACCGTTGAGTTTAGAACTTCATATTCAGACGCCGATTCTGCGCTTACATGTTCACCATTCTTTGAAAAATTGAAACACAGAAATTCGTTGAATTTGTATGGGCGTAATCTTGATAAATGAAGGGAGTTACCCGTACGTAAGGAGAGCAAGTTCATCATTCTTTGAAAAATTGAAGCACAGAAATTCGTTGAATTTGTATGGGCGTAATCTTGATAAATAAATGGAGTTACCTGTAGGTAAGGGGACCAAATACCTGTTCATGCCGCTCCCTCGGATCGAGACAGTTTTTTTTTTTAATAAGTTGTCACTTGTCTGGCACTTTAGAATCTCACTCAAGAGGTCATAAATTCAACTGTCAGGATAGGCTACAAGTTTGAGCCTTTAGAATTAATTGCCTCAATCCATTTGGTGAACGGTTTATCGCTTTATAATTAGAAATTAAGTGTAACCTATGTACCTTACAGGTTCAAAGGGCCATGGTTCACACCCACTCAGGGCATCTCGCGACAGCAGCCCCGCGTTACCAAGCGGCTGCCACAGGATCGCCTCTCCAGCAAACCCAAGAAAATGAAGAGATTTCTGTTTTATAAAGACCGCTAACTTACAGCTAGTTAAGAGATCTACATTAGGCCTAGCTACCTCATTCAACACTAATTCATTACCGCAACGATCTTTTTGATTAAGATTGTCTGGATACGTATAAGCAGTTATCAGCCAGTAAACAAGAAGGATAAATGTAACATCGTATATGGGAGGTCTCGCCATCTAAGCTTACGAGGTACAGCCAACATAGTCTTAAAAAAGAAAGAAAAAGTTATTTTTCTGCTGCATTGCTAAGATTGCTTAGTATTACTGGATTTAGTCTGTCATCGATTGGTATCGCAAGGGCGAGTTCAGCTAGGCTTCACTCGTTGTGATTTTCGAGCAAGAGCGTTGGTTTCCTCACTTTGAATTGAGTATGATGCGCTAAACCCAACCCGATTATCATTATGAGTTGAATTAAAATGGCCTAAAACTCAGTCCTGCGCCGCTTGGCGAAGTTTCCAGTCGTCTCAAACGAGGCCGGGTTGCGATCCGACGTGATGAAACTAACGTGTCTGTCGAACGTTTCTGAAACGCCCATCTAAACTCGCACCTGCCGTGCTCATTGAGGACACCTTTATTATAGTCTTCTATAGGCCTAGTAGTACAAAACGTAGCTGTAGCGTACTTGTTGGATTACTTTGTTTGGTTAAGTTTAAGATTTGTTTAAAACTGATCATGTCAGTTTTGTGGAGTAGGTATTTTATGAAACAAAATAGTTTTATTTATTAGCAATAAGACAGTAGGCGCTATAGCTCTTGAGTACAAATTGTTTTTGTTAAATGCGCTTGGTAAAATTTGAGACACCAGGTGCCATCGATTGGTGGGGCGCAGTCGAGGAAACTAGGCTTGATTTGTTCGCGACTCCAGACAAAAACCCTGTGTCCACCAATCAGGTTGGACGTGGTAACAGCAATCCAATTATGCCTGAGACGGCCGAGGGCTCTCATTTTTTGGGGCAAAACTGAGTTTTCACGAATGTCGAGTGTAATCGATTTAGGGTTTACGCCTGAAACTTGATCCACCGAGGCTAAGCCAGCGCACCTGTCGGAAATTCAGAACAACTCAATTGAAGTGGGCTTTGCTTAACTTGACTTTGACGTGCCAATCGATGACGCCCCCCGTGCTGTCTATATCAGCGGGTAGATAGGGCAAAAAGAGGGCGGTGGCATTTGTGAGGTGGTATAGAGTAGCCGCTGATGAAATGCCTGTTTAATACGAGTTCAGCTGGTTGATTTTGAGAAAGTGAAATGATATAATACGATTATTCTTAACTTGTGAGGAATATCGTTCGTGAACGTTCGCTTCACAGTATGACTTGCCTTTTAGACATAATTCACAAATCGATTTCGCTGTAGCCGTAAAAAAACTGACGTGGTTTATCGGTCTGAGTTTTAGGCCGTCTCAAGAACAATCAGTTCAGGATTAACCCCTGAAATGGAAATAAAGTAGCGAAGCAAATGCTCCCGGGAGATCGAAGTTCCAGACAAGCCACTGTTAGCGAGATTAGCCTTTAAATAAGCATGCCCAAAGCCGGCAAGTCGAAAACTCCGTTCGTTTGACTTTTCAATTTCTTAGAAGGAACGCATTTATTCTGTTCGCCCGAGTGCTGCTGGGCCTCGTTATTCGACTACTGCTTTGTTACTGTGACGTTTAATATTTTATTTTCCTAGTGTGGATTGAGATACACTAGTAGTTTAATGCTCGAATTTTATTTCTTCCTGGGATGATTCGACGCATGAATAGAAAGAGTAACGAATTGAAACGTGTGCTCAGTCCTCTCGGAAAATCATATCACATGTCCATTTATGACAGCATCGAATAGTAGCCCGCAGTGACATCTTTGTCGCTCGGTGGCTCAGTGACAGCAACTCTGGCAACGAGTGACGAGGTACCGAGCTCGAGTCGTGGACTGTCTCACTAATAGAGAGCTACTACTTTTGCATCTTACGTGTCATCAAGAAACGAGCATACTGTAAATGGAGAGAATCATTCCAGTAGCATGTTGCCAGGAAATTCGTATTGGAGGAGCTGAGGGGAGGCAGGAGGCAAGGGCAGGAGTAATATGTAGAGGGTCTTCCCTCCCTAACCCCCGCTACACAGAAGGTGCATTTCCATGTCTTCACGTTGCTATGACATGCATGCTTATTGGCTACAAAGTAGCTATATTGGAGAACTAAGGGGACTTGGTTCATTACTGGAGGGTCAAATTTCCCCCTCCCCCTTCTGCTGATGCTGCATGTGGATCTTTCAAATTGCAGCAACAGGCTGTTACGCAACCCGTTAAAGTCGCGTATCGAGCAATAGTTGCACGCAGACATTGCTGTTTCTCCGATCAGATTCAAAAGAAACAACATAACAGTTAAAAATGAGTTTACTCGTTGAGAGTACAACTTAGCTGCAATCAACTCAAGTAGAAATCGATGGCTATTTCATATAAATGCGAAAAACATTTTACGTACATGCAGCAGACCGTTACTGATACTATTAATGTCACAGCTCTATAGTAATTGGACCTGTTACCCATAAGATAAAATCATTTACGTGTTGAATCTATAGATTGCACCGTGTTTTTTTACGCATACCTCTAAACATTATCGCTCTTACACGCGCTTTACAGTTGCATAAATTCTTTCCATGTCAACGACACAGGATTTATTGACTTAAATCTTTACTTTGTCACATATTTACCTCATCAAAGAGAGTGCGGGCCGTACAGCCCAAGTCACTGCTAGCGAACTTGAGGTCTGTATAAATATGTAGGCGACTCCAGAACCTTACTTTCTAACATGACATAGCAATTAACTTAATCTTTATTAGTTCATATATTTCAGTTATATACATATTTTAAGAAATTTTCCCTAGAGATGGGGGCTCGTGCTTCGCACGTAGCATATGAGCTTTGCTCAAATTTCACTGTGGTTCCGAGCCTCGAGATTTAAATACGACGTTTGGGAAATCAGAGTATCGGAAATGTCGCTTTCCCGAAAGTGTGCTAGTAGTGAGTGAAGCACTGAAATGCCTGCTCGTGACCTTTGACCTTTGACCTCTGGGTCCCGCCTGCTTCCGGTTTCCCAGGCCCCGCCTACTTTCGGTTCGCGCCCTCCCTAACCCCCGCTACACAGAAGGTGCATTGGCCGTCCTAAATCGGAAGGTCAAGGTCGCGTGGGTGAAAGGTCACGAGCAGGCATTTCGGTGCTTTACTCACTACTTGTGCTGTCATATATCTACTCGGACCATATGCCACATATATTCTAGTGACATGGTACACGACATGTTCGAGCAGAGAGACATACAGTATACTTTCGAGACTACCCAGCGCATACCTCCTACATTCAAGGCAGCGTTATCGAATGATTTCTGAAATGAGGATTTCCTTTTCATTATCACCAAAATTTGGTATTTTGTGCCTCTTTAGATTAATGACAGTTACTGCAATTTAAATTTTTTGCAGTACTTTTTGAGTTATATGCTGACTTGCACTAAGACAAACAAATAGTCAAATACACAAACGAAAGAACTGATCATCATCAAAATTCGATCATATATGTGCCTTTTAGCATTTTTATCGGTTCCAGCATTTCATGCGCCAGGAATGTTTTGACGAACGAAGAGTCAAAACAACGGACCGACGAATCATCACGAAAATTTGGCAATTACTCTTGGTAATTTTCTAACATTTCTCTCCAAATTTCGTGAAGATTCGTTCTTAACTGTTTGAGTTATGTTGCCAGAAAAAAAAAAGATGATACAGACAAAAAAGAAACAAGCAAACAAACAAACAAACAAACTGTGAGACGGATCTTCAACAAAAGGCAATCATCTGTTCCTCCAAAAATACTCAACATTCTCAAGAAATTTTATATAAAGTTTTGTCCGTAACTTTTTAAGTTATATTAGTGACAGGCAGACACCCATAAAAACAGACAAAATCCAACAAAACATAACCGCCTTGGAGGAGGTAATTATAAGCTTTTTCATTTTTATTGCTTAATTTGTGAAATTAACTAAACTACAAGCATTACATAATATTTGGCTTAATAATAAATCGTGATAACCATGTAATATATTATAGATAAAATCCGAAAATACGAAGAGAATTCAAGAAGAAACAAACGATTCCTATATGCCGAATAAAAACGTTGAAAACATTATTAAAAATTGCTATCGAAACACAAGGTTGATGTCTACGGTCTACCTGGAACAATTGCTGATGGCTTCAAGTGTTCAATAGTCAGACTGGAACTGAGCGAGTTTAATTTCGGGTCAAAGTCCATCTAAACCAAGTCCACTCAACTTGACTTGTCCGGAACTCCAGACAGGAGCTTTGGTCTCGTCACTTTCAAACAAATTGGAGGTGCTAACAGCAACCCGAGTGGATCGCGTTGAAACAACTGAAAACTCTATTGTACGTATTAAGATTGAGTTCTTGGAAGTCTGTAAAGACAAAGTGAGAGACTATTGTTCCAACTTCAATAGGAAATTATTAAAAAAAGATCGGTGAGATGATGTTATTATTAAGCGTTTTAGATCAAGTTACAAATCACGCAATCCTCGAACATAAGGTTGCGCTATTTACTAGTAGCTCATTTGTACACTTTTGGAGTTTCCGTTATTTGTCATTGATGTTTTTCAGCGGTGATTTGCGTAACCGTAACCCATGTCGCAATCGTCTTCTGGACTATTATTGCCTCACTGGGACACGAGTTATAACTGGCCGGGTCGCGAATTTTTTTTTCCTGAACCTTTCAGCAAGTTTAGTCTCAAGGCAGCCAATGGCGTGGCAGGTCGCAGACCACAGTGGGAGGGGCGAAGGGTGATAATCAGTGATGATGTTGCATTCGGATGCGTACTCTGAAAAAACTATGTAAATTCACTATTACGTGCCGTGAAATTTATTCTCATTAATAATAGGCATCCATTAAGGTGTGTGATGTACTTGAACTTCGTTTCGATGCTAGCAGCATGTCAAAATTGCTCGTGTGGTAGCAGTTTATATTGAGTCTCTGTGCATTTTATGCACATGTTACAGGGAGTAAATGTCACCAAGCATTGCACGCAATGCCTAACCAATAAGTGAATTGAATCACTCATAAATGGATAGGTTGTTTTAAGCTACGTTAGCCTTGACCAGGATCCATTAGTTCAATGGTGAGTAATGTTGAAGAGATGCGTGACATTGCGTGTATAACTATAAAAGTTTACGTTTATTCCTGATATATTACATGCTGTAGGTTATGTTCTCATTTCTGCATTCTTTAACTGGACATGACTCAGCCTAGCCTTACCTAGGCTAACGCAATCCTTGCTGAACCCTAATTACCATGGCATAACCTACCCTATCTAACCTAAATATATC
>LQNS02000211.1:50160934-50178841 GCA_001587735.2 Parhyale hawaiensis
CGTGCACTGTGGAGATAATTCGCTGCTGGCTCTCTCTTTGGTTGCAAACTGCGGCACCACAGAAGACACCCAGCAGAGTGACTCCACACACGTAAGGTGATGTGAGAAGCGTCACCTGGACTTCTTCCGAAGACTCTCAAGCTAACTCAAGGTAAGGGTTGTGAAACCCAACACAGTATGATACACTGCCGTCATACTATTAGACGTCGCCGTTCACTGCGCCCCAACCACGAAAACACAAACAAATCAATAGGGTATCACAACACTACCTCACTTTTTGACACTCACGCAGTGACTGCATAGCCACGATGCATGGCAGGCGGCGGACAAATTATGCTACAGCCTGCCAAGATATCTTAAAATCCAAAGTCGCTGGGACTATATGTTGTTTTGCCATCAAATGTTTAAGATTTGTGCTTTTGTTTATTGACCGAAAATTTTGCACCAATTTGTTGACATGGTCTCTGCTTCTGTTTATTTAATAGTATGTCAAGCCTGTGGTGTTGTGCATTATCTACAGTAAAATCAATACCAAATGCAGAACTATGTCTTGTGCTACAAAGTAATGGGGATTCATTCATTGCTAGGTTTCTGCCATTTTTTGTTGGCATAGATACATGCACTAAAATATTGAGGAAAGTTGCAAATTTGAAGTATGGTAATGCATGATAATAAAAATAGTAATTAGTTTGGCTGTACATCATGTCCATAACACTGTTTAGGTTTGCTTCAGGTCATGTTGCTATCTGAGCCCAATCTGAGAGGTACTACTGTTGTGTAGTTGCATCTCTGCGTAGCCCTGCAACAAGGTTGTGGAAGATAATATACCCACGGTCTATGTTTCTAACTACATAGGTACGCAGTTAATTCAAAGAAACTTCCATGACTGTGTTCCTGGGTTAATTGTCAAACCTAGGTACTGCTTGTCCTTATTAAATGCAGAACTATGAAGAGTTTTTTTTTGCTCCATAACTCAATAACTACCTGTAGCATTTATATTGTTTGATCTAATTTCGTGCCGTTGATAATTGTATAATGAAATAGTGTATTGGGATGCAAAAATACCATAGGTTTTTAGCATTGATGAACCAGCATCCATCGTTACCTATATAGCCTATTTTATATAGCTACGTGGTGTGGAATATTGCTCTATCTCCAATTCTTCATAAGATGTAGTTACCTACATGAATTTGAATTTGTAATCTTCATTCTTTATTATTAATTTATTTAATGTGTGAGGTCGTCACTTTAATATTAGGCACTGTCTAAAACTGGGATCGTTTTCATTTGGTACCTACAACATGTTAGATAGTAACAGTGATCTTATAGGTAGCTACTGATCTTCCCCATAAGCCACCTAGTTCAATATTCTCATCAGTTTGTGGGAGAATTTCAGTGAGACAGTGCAGCACCACAATTTTTTATTTTTGGAACAGGTCACCTTATGATTATCAGTATTAATTTTTTTCTCACTGTATAGTAGTTATTTCAAATAGAGATGTTTCAGAATCTGGCTATCAATTTTTTGTTTGTGCAGTGGGATCATCCAGTGCTACGGAGCTCCAACACAGTGCTACTCGAGTCAACAAGAAGACTCTCAGTGAGGCCATGGAAAGTTTTCCACGGTCTAGTGCTACGGTTGAGCCTGGACAAACAAAAACTAAACCTGCCAAACAAAGGGCCTCCAAGAAGACCCCGCAAAAAACACCGGTTTTTCAGACAATAAATCCTGTTCCAGAAGTGAACGTTGCCACCACTGCTACATCTGATGCTGCTGTTGGTGGAACGCCGTTAGTTGTTCCTGCCTTGAGCCAAATACAGCTGGATGAAATCTTTGTCGAAAAAGTTATTAAAAAGAAAAGAGGGAGAAAAAAAGAAAAGAAAAACCAGACAGAAATTACGGCAGGTATGTGGAATTAGAAGTTACATGTACTTGTGTTGGTGGATAATAATTCATTTTTATGCAACTCTACCTTTACAGTGTAGGGTAAGGGGTCCAAAGGAGACTCACTGGCCCAATGGAGACGCACTTGCTGTGAGGGGGGCTGGGCGGCGGCTGACGTTGTGAGAAATGTCTAATATTATCATACATCATTTTTGCTGCGTGCTTAGGAGACTTTTTAGCTTTTTTTTGTAGGAATTTGACATATCTTGTAGCGTCCAGTCGCCGCGCTCCAGCCTTCCTACCACAAGTGCGTCTCCACTGGCTAGTGCATTGCCTTGGAGCCACTTACTCTAAATTAAATATTTTCAACTGTTTCAAAAATATTTGCAGTGGCTAACTCCGGCAGAGAACTTCTGTCGGACAACACCATGACTCGAGGCATCGGCACGATAGCCGGCAGTCTCCCATCCAGGTGGGTGTTCCGAGTCACCACACTCAACGTCAACAAAGGTACTCGAGAGAGTAATTTTTTTTTGCTTTTGACACTTGGTCAAAATGTGAAGTCCTGCTCTTGTATAGGTATAAGCCCAGGACTTGACCAATTTAAAGTCTTGTGCTTCAATAGTATAAGTAAGGGACTCAGTAAAATTTCAAAATCCAGTCGCTACCGTACATCGGTAAGAGCAGGACTTAGTCAAAATTCGAAGTTCTAGACCTGTTTAGGTATAAGACAGAACTTTGGATTTTTTTTTCTTTTGGAGATGACGTCATAGGCTGGCATGCCTGCCCTCTATATAAGCCCTGGTCTCCCTAGGCTTTTCACTATAATTAACTCGCAGTGATTACGACAACAGCTCCAGCTCCTCTCCTGCCTTTGAAACTTTGCAGAGGTCTGCTAAGGCCAGAATTGACTTAGTCTATTGAGTTTTGTGCCGAGGCACTTCAGTACTTTATTAAGCTCCTTTGAGCTTCTTGTGGGTCCAAGTATGGACTTGGTCATTTATTTTTTAAGTGCTTATACCTAGGGGGATTAGAAAGCCATTGTTGGCTTAGTGTCAGTTGTGACTTGGCCCAGTGATTCTTGAGTTTCTTCTTAGTCTTAAGTGACCCCTTAATGGCTTCAAGTACGCTAGTGAATCATATGAAGGCCTGAAGCTTTGTGGAGCCTAGTTACATGGTCTCCAAGTGTGGTATCTTCAGTGACTGGCCTTGATTTAGTGCCCCTCCTACTTATGATGTTTTCAGTACCTGATGTTATTAGAGGAGCTGGTCAGCTGTTGTGCTTTACCTAGATTTTCTGAATATGTGCAGTGGTGTAATGTAAATTAATATCAGTAAATAGGGAGATCTCTCATAATACTTTTTTTCCTGCAAGTAGAATCTGGTTGTTTGTGGTGATCCGGTCCTTAATTGGAGTTGGATCCCTCCCGCATAATGCTGTGTAATTTAGTGTTACTAAGGAATCTGTGGTCTAGGTGGAATTCAAAGAGTATTCGTCGCCAGATTATTAGTAAAGTATATTGTAATTTGCTTGTTGCTGCAAGCCAATTTAGGCTACAGAATTTGAGAGGGTTCAGTCGCCTGGTTACGTCTGTGTGGACTTCTGTATTACCGCCTTAGAGAATCTTCAGACATAAGATGCCATTGATTATCTTTGTGAGCGTGCTGATGGAGCTTCAGATTTTGAATAAGTTCTGCTCTTAACCTTAGACTGAACTGGACTTCGAAATTTTATTATGTCCTGTTCCTTATGCCTATTAGAGACACAAGACTTTTGAATGGGTCAGAGTCCTGGTCCTAGGCCTAGACCAGAGCAGGACTTCAGATTTTCACTTAGGGTAAAAAAAATAAAAATTTTGACCCATATATAGCTACCGACTCTGAACAGGACTTAGAAGCTCTAAATCCTGTCCTATGCCTAATTAACTTCAGCTTCGGAGACTGATTAATCTTGCCGTTAGGCCTCAGCTAAGAGCAAATTCAGGAGTGATTAAGAGGCTCGTTTCTGGTACTTGAAGTACATCGCACTTCTGTGAGCGTCGAGAATCTTATCCGGTCTTAGAGACTCCTATTCAGGAATCTTCTCATTTGGAGCAGTTTCCGGGTTCTTTACCGTTGGGACGGGAACACCCTGCTGTTCGACGAAGCTTCGTTCGCCTAGCTGGTCTTTTCTCTGGTGTTTTCGGTCGGTGGAGCTTGTGAGCAGGGTCGCAGAAGCTCAACCATTTGGGATTGGGATAGTTACCCTTCGTCCTTGGTATTACCTGCTGGCTCGGGACCTACACGATCGGGAGTCCCTTCACTTCAAGGTTTTCACTGCATATACCTTACTTTTCTTTACCGAATTTTATCCTTCGGAATCTAGCTTAGGTCGGTCAGGAGGGTTGTAAGGGCTTCACTTATAATAGCTGGGCCTCTGCTCCTGTTCCCGTCGGTGTGTAGAAGGTTTTCGGCTAGGTCCGAGAGAAGACCTTACCAGAGGGGCATACAGGGCTCCTAATTCGTATCTTTCCCACTTCTAGATCAGTATCTTATATTACGAGGGGATGTGGTTCGCCTTGGTCGGCCTAGTTGTCTGACATAGCAGTCCCTGGCGGGGCGGATATTCCCCAGCCTCATCCTCGGTAGGGACTGATTTCAGCCTTCCTAGGATTACCATCTAATTCTCCTGGCCTGATGCTTTTGGACTTGGCGAAAAGACTATTTCCTGAAGGTTTCATACGTTTTCGCCCCGATCGAGTTGCCGTTGAGGTAAGGTAGTTTCAGCTATTATAGGCCATAGGGCGTGGTTACTGTAACTGTTTACCTGGGCTGGCTGCGATCTGAGAAGAGAATAGTTGCGGATCTCTTAAGGTCCTAACCTAGAGTGGCCCTCCTGGCGTTTGGAACTGGATGGTTGGGTAACATGTCTAGTACCCGTCCACCATGCTATTAGCCGTCCACTTGGCACTAAAATACTTCCTGTGTGGAAACTAGCAGTGCTTAAACTGTAGGCTAAGTAGTGCCTCACCATCCCTGAAAATGATGTGCGAAAAAATAAAACAAGAAAAAATGGTAGTGGTTTACACATTTTTTCACTAAAAACATGAAAAACGTGTGAGAACCACCACCATTTTTTCGTGTTTTATTTTTTTCGCTCGTCATTTTTAGGGATGGTGCAGCACTACTTACCCTACAGTTTAGGCCTATGTACGGCTTTCTACCACTGCTAGTTTTCACACAGGAAGGTTTTTTAGTGTCAAGTGGACGTCTACTAGCATTGTGGACGGGTACTAGACATGTTACCCTAATCCTCAGAGTGTCTGGTTATGATTCTACTGTTGTAATAGCTTCTAGTTGTTTAGCACCTGATCTCCCTAATCCAGGGCATCACAAAACCCCTCCCTGCTTCGCCGTGGGAATGTCGCTGCATTCCGACAGAGGTACTCCGCCGGAGCGAGCTACTGCAATTATCCAGAATGTTGCAATGATATTTTTGTAGTGGTAAGCGGAGGCAGAGTACCTCTGGAGTTTAGTAGAGGCGAAAGCTCGTCCGTTTTGTGATTTTGCTCGAAGGAGACATTTGCTCGCAATTACAGTGAGAAGCCTAGGGAGACCAGGGCTAGTAGCCTATAGAGGGCCTATGACGTCGTCTAAAAAAACTATATATACGTACATAAATCTCCTAGTCCTCTCTTATGGGTACCTATACAAGACAAGAACTTCAGATTTCGACTAGATCCTACCTGATGTACTAAAGCAGGACTTTGATTTTGGACTAGCACTGTCTTATACCTACCTATATAGAGACAGGATTCCCAAATTTTCCAAGTCCTGTGTTTATGCCTTTACAGGAGCGGGACTTCATGAATTTGGCATAGTCAAAAAAAAAAAAAAAAAAGTCTCCAGGTTCTGTCATTTACAGAACCTGGAGATTTTTTTTTTACTGTGCCAAATACCTATACACCTCTACACCTGGTATACCTAAATACCTATACAGCTCCAGAACTTCCGATTTTGACTTAGTCCTGCTCTTATCCTTATGCAGAACTGGACTTGAAAATTTTACTGAGTCCTGTTCCTTATACGTATTAGGGGCACGGGACTTCGAATTGTTCAAAGTCCTGAGCTTATACCGAAACAAGAACAGGATTTTATATTTTGACAAAGCGTAAAAAAATTACGCTCTAGACTACCTTTGTTAATGTTGAGTGTGGTGCCTCGGAACACCCACCCTGGGAGAATGCCAGCGATCGTGCCGATGCCTCGAGTATGGTGCTGTCCGACAGAGGTACTCCGCCTCCCCTTACCACTGCAAAAATATCATTTCAACATTCTGGATATTTGTAAAGACGTAATTTCTTGTGCCTACTGCTCCATTCACTGCTTATGCTCTTACAACAGCCAATATTGTTTTCATTTATAAATTCTTAGTTTTTGGTTGCTAATATTTCCCATTTTCAGGACCTACAAAGGAAGAGCCTACTATAACAAACCCTGCCATTGCTAAGGTTTCTCCTGGTCCAGATATGTCATCACTGTCCTCTAGTAACTGGTGTTTTACGAACGAAAACCTTGCTCCTAGTCTTGCCAGTGAGGTCAAGTCAGGTGTTGGGAAAATGAATATTCCATCTGGTACTGAAACTTTGGAGAATAGCAGCGCCTCGTCAGCTGCCCAGAAGAAGAAAAAGAAGAAGAAAAAGAAAGCCAAAATTTCGCAGAAGTCTCTTATTGAAAAACATATGCAATCTCTTCATAGTCAGCATCGACAGTATAGATTCAACAGGGAGATTGAAGCCTACCTTTCTGTTTGTGTGAGTTCTTGTAGCTTATAGCTTATAAGATTGAGTGCGAAGAGTCGGTGACTTAGTGTCTATGTAAAAGTTTATCAGTATACCCATAAAAACTGCAGTGTGCAAGGTGACTGTCTGCTCACAATCTAAGTGTACGAGTGTATAGTCAGAGCTTGCGGTACGTCACTTTTCTGGTAAGCTGATTAGTAGCTACAATAGAGTTGGTGACGTTCTTTAATTTTATGTACGCCTTACCCAGCGTTTATAGTACCGTACCTATCTTTATTTTCTGCCTACGAATTTGTCCCTCATTTCCATCATTTTATGAACGATATTATATTTCATTTCTTGTCTTTATCAATTTTCTGCTACTTTGCGCTTTGATTCTCTGTAGAAACAACTCTGGTACTGGCTGCACGTTTTTCGTAGCTTACTGTACGGTATGTCCCTCGGATGAAACACCGTCGCTATAGAAGGTTTATGCAATTATATCACAGTATGTGTCCCTCTGTTGGAACGCCAGGGTGGTGACTAATGGACCTAAGTAATCATGCTGTGCATCCCTTCCTTTTGCAGTGGCTCGCTTCGGCAGAATACCTCTGTCAGCTGAGTAGCACCCACAACACAGCGCTTCCTTCGCTTTCCTGGGGTCTCTAGCTCACGGACCGTTCAGAGTCGTCACACTTATATCTAGTAAAGTATAACCTTTCGGGGCAAAAGGCGACAAGGTCATTTTGGGGGCAAAAAATGCTTTCGGCCTCACACATTCATATTTTCAACTTAAAAAAGCAGTACAAACACTGAAATGACCGCAAACAAATGCTCTAAGATTTTATGCACTCATTTCTTGTCTGTAGTGATTGTAACTCTCCTGAGGCTGAAATAATTTTTTTGTCCCCAAAATGACCTTGTTGCCATTTGCCCTTAAAGGTTATACCCTGTATATCATTTACTCGGGGTCCCTCAGCTGGAAACGCCAGGAAAAGCGATGGTAGCGCTGTGTCGTGGGTGTTACCGACAGAGGTACTCCGCCTTCCGCTTCCCCCTGCAAAAGAGGTCATTGAAATATTCTTACTATTCTTCAACTACCTTTATGGTGACTAGGGTTTTTAAGCAACCATGCTATCTTTTCCGTCCTATCTTGAAATACCGTTACGGTATTATATCGGCTTTTCCAATTCATATATATATATATATAACAGGGAAGGTCTAGCTGGCTTTTATCTGTAGCACAAACCAGTGTGTGGATTTCCTAGATGGAGTGTATGGTAAGACTCCACCTTTGCTGTTACTTCCCATGATGTTCATTCGTAGATAGCGCTGCTGTGCTTGCATGAACGATATATACATGCCTAGGCAGACTGAAAACTCTTCAGCAAATTGCTGTTAAATGTAGGCTCCGCAGGTGTGGATTCGAGCCGGCCCTTGCCGTTGCAGAATATGTAGCTATGGGCCCAATTTGCTTTTCAGTTGGAGATTTTGCAGCTGGTTCCAGTTCTTAGTGACAAGGTTAGTTTGAAGAATTTGGTAGGCCCTTCATACTTCTCCTTCTGCTGTCTGCGGTGGGCCACTGAATAGTGGTTCATCCCATAGAACTCCTGCCTGGTTCTGTGAGAGGGGAGAAAGGTTGGGCACAGAAGAAACCTTCTGCTCTTGCGTTTCTTTCTTTCGTCTTCTCTTTTTCTGCTTCGTCTTTTGGTCCTGTGCAGTGTGGCTGAATGAATAGCCGTGGCGTATGGAGCTGGAAATGCTCTGCCTGCGCCTTAATCCCGTCCAGTGGTAGCGCGCTGACCACTTGAAACCCAGAGAACTTATCTGAGTTTGCGTTAAACTTGGGCCTTTCTGCAGAAACGCCAAGTAAAAAAGTCACTGCGACTTGAATACCGGCATTGCCGCGCTGGTAATAATATTATTACTACTTATTGAGTGTAGGAATTGTACTGGATTTTACTTGAACATCTCCTGTATTTTGTGGTTCATATCTGTCACTTGGCCCTGGGCTAGCGCTTTTACTGTACTATTACCATCAATCATTGCTCTATATACAGTAGCTATTACAGCTACCTACCTCTTCTCTGTTGACCTGCTGTTCCGTAACGTGGCCTTCCTTCCTTTCACACACTTATGGATTGCATCTTGCAATTGCATATAGTTGAATGTGTATGGAGTGTGCAATATTATATTATAGTTTTGCACGGTTAATTGTGTGGTAATTAATTTTGTATGGAGTCTATAGCTAATGAGTTTACATAATTGCTTGAGTTTCAATGCTAACTAATTTGATCAGAAGTGTATAATAGGTTTGAAGAATGGAAAGAATGATAATTTTGTAGAGATTGTATGATAAATTAGTGTGGCATATTGTGTTTGATGACAAATTTTGCACTGAGGGTATACATTTGCCTCGTTGAGTTTCATAACTGATTTTTGTACCTACCTATGAAGTGTGTGTCAGTATTGTCTGAGGCGTAGAAAGGCTTAAAAGTAGGAGCTAAGAGAAAACTTCTACCGCCACTCAAGTTTTGTATGGATTACCGCAGGTGGCCGCTGGCATGTGCAACAGGGCCTGTCATACGCTCTCCCACTACCGGCACAATAAGACTAAGGTCTTGTCTTCCGTGCTTGCCTACAATATCGTCATGATGGGATATTACAGAGCCGTGAGTCCTTAGTGATTCCTCTATTTTGTTTTAGTCTTCAATTGGCTAATGTTCATCGCAGCCTCATATTATAGTTATGATTATTCTCTGGTGAGCAGAGAGTCGTTACAAATTTACCTTAGTTTTATTTTAGTTTAATTCATGTGGATTACAGTTTCATAGTACAAGCTGGTAATGAATAATATGTGTCCGGTATTTATTCTTAGGAAATTTCCTTTATTTTATTTTCTCTTTATTCATTCTGTATTTTCGCAGAGTTAGTATGAGTCTTGTGGAATTTCCTTTCTTTTGTTTAAATATTTTTGAATTGCTTATACAGTATATTTATATCTTTTATCCCTCTGACTACATTCCTGCCAGATGTTTAGGACTTCTTTGCTAAGCTACGAGTCTTTTTTTTTTTTGTACAAGAGGGCCCTAGAACAATGGGGCAAAGCGACAGGTTTTTCAAAAGTAGTGTTTTTTGCGCCATCGGATAGTACAGATAGAGACCTGCGGTTCTGTGAAGTCACAAACGGTTAATTTCTACCCCGATTTAAACTACCCCTTTCTGAATTAATAGAACGACAGGTCTCAATCTGTACTATCCAATGGTGCAAAAAAATCTTCTTTTGAAAAACCTGTCACTTACGCCCCTATTGTTTTAGGGCCTCAATTAGGTTTTCTTAAGTCTTAACATTTAAACGCTCTCAGCTCCCTCAATCCTATTAAAAATAAAACAACAACTCACTCTGTTATTGTAGGGTTACGGTATGTTATTTTTATTATCATGTTCAACCGCGTTGTCAGAAGATGCACACGAGAAAAATACTGTAACCTTGAGCATCTCCTTAGGGGAGTTTATTTCTGCAGTGCTAACATCTTATTCTTATCGTGATTATTACACAAGGAGTCCATGTTTGACTCTTCTACGAGATAGCATCTCTGGTCCAGTTTGTCCGGTATCGTTCAAATGTACATGCTGTTAGCCATAATGGTTACTAGATTTTTGGGTCCTAAGGGTTTACGTGAAGTCAGACTCCATTCCCAGAAGTCGGAGTCGGTCCTTCTACCATCCGGCTCCACAACCGTGTTGTGAACCATTAGAACACTGAAGTCCCATATGTCGCTATGCAAAAAAAAGTTTATATATATTTTCTGTTGGTTGGGTAACAGGATTAACTCTCTCACCAATTGATCCATATATTTCCGTCCTGTAGTTGTCTTCGTTAAAATTTTATTACTACCAGATTGAAAGGATTTTGAAAAAAGTTATTTCTTGATAGGGTTTAATTGTACTGTTTTAATTTCTGCAGCAGGGGGTTTGTGTAGGTTACCTTAGCCATTAGCTAGGCCTTCGGGACGGCTGTCTTTCGTGCCCACTTTGCTTCCTTCCCATCTTTTCCTACTACTGCTCTTTCTTCAATCTGTTCTTGCTCTTCTTTCCCGACTTGCTGTTCCCATGCGCGTTGATCCTGTGTGGGAACACCCTCGTGCATGGGTTCCACGTATCTATCGTCACACTATGTGTCCCTTGCTTCTTCCTCTGTTAGATCGCCGTTGCTGTGGAGACGGAGACTTAAACTACTCAATATAATAATAATAATAATAATTTAATTTCTGCACTGCTGGTACAGGGCCACTACCATCGCGTGGGAACAGTGAAGTCTTGGCTTCATGGCAGCGGTTTGACTCCATCTGCCTGTAGTCACGCTATCCACATTGCTTCCTTGCACAAGATGGCCTTAGATTCTTCCAATGTGGATTCTGCAAAACTTGTTTCTCAGTCCCACCCGTCTGGAAGCAACCCTTTGGATACCTCTTCCGCTGACACGCTCCAGCTCAATGATAATCTGCCCTTGTTGGAATCAAATTTGAATTCACATGCAAAATCGCAATCTTCTTCTGACTCGATGATGCAAGAGTGCATAGACGAAGCGCTCTCCCGGTACGATGTCAACGAGCGAAGCACCCGGGCTGTCGTGCACGACAGAGTTGCTGATGTTCTGAAGCAAATGCAACAGCAGGTTAGTGTGTCATCCGCAGGTACTGTAGCGATATATTGCTGCCTTCGTTTGTTCATACGCGAGCTTCATCAGTTCCTGTGATGTAGTGCCAGGGATACTGAGACGGTAAGTTTTCGGGTTCTGGAGTACGTTGGTGTCGGAAACTGGCTAGAACCGGGAGTTGTAGTCGGACTTGGTTCTTCCAACTCCCGCAACCAGGCATCAACACCTGGTAAGTACTATAAAATTTGTACTATATTTACCGCATTGTTAAATATCACGTATGAAAAACTTCCATAGACTCTAATTATTACCAGTTTATTCATGTGCTTGATATGTTTGAGACTCTTTCCGTTTTTACGGCATTATATATATATATATATTATATATATACAATTTTTATATTTTATAGCACCAGAAGTACTACAACTGGGCCTTACCAGTATTATTGCCCGCGCGCACCTTGTCTAATTATGATTTTTTTTCCTGTAGTCCTTTGGGCTCTCTCAGTAATAGTTACTATTAATACCGAAACTGTTTTACGTGTGCCTTTGCTGTGACATTATATTGGTAATAACCACACTTGTGCGCTGTTTCGTTCGTGTTTATTGGGGCCTCGACATCGAGCATAACCAATGAAGAGAGTATATTCACATTCATTGCCATCATTTATCTTGGCTGGGTAAGCGCACGGATATATATATACATTTGATTCATATTGTAGGGCATGTCACTGGACGAGCTTTTCTCCGAGGCCAACTTTGCGTACAGTCTGTACGAGGACACCCTCGCTGGTGTTCGGCGAGTGCATCCTGACTACGTTCCCAAGCCACTGCAGAACTATGACTCACCCGGCTACAGCTGCTCTCTTCTCTTGACAGCAAACCAGAAACTGGTGAGTTTGGTGACACAGTGGTCGATCGGGGAGGAGGGGAGCGTGGCTCCACTTTTCAGCTCGCCATAATACCTGCGAATATTATTTCGCCCTTCCTTCTCCACATATGACAATGATTTGGAACTTTCTAGCCCTCGATCTAATATCGTTAATTAGAGGTGGTGTCGTCCAGTTATTCTTTGGAGTCTCCACCCTACTCAAACCCATGTACCGTTGAGGTTTGTCCTTTTCCCAAAAAATTATAAATATAGTCCGGGCTAGACCTCCCACTGTACAGTGCTAGCTTGGTACGTTTAGCTTAGTTTGCAGAGCTGAACTCGATTTTATTGCTTCAGTTTCCAGCTTCTCACGCACCCTATTGTGGTAGCTCTGCGGTCAGTGGTTGTGACCTGATGTATTTATTGTAAGTGGCCGCTTTTGGTCAGCGGCTCCTTCAGTTACTACAGCAATTATTTACCAATAAAATAAAGGTTTTCAGAAGAACCGTGAGTTCCTATCACTTTTTTCAGTAACTATCAGGTTTTCTAGTTACCAGGACCCCCCGCAAGGAGCTTAGGATGTGCTCTAGGGTTTGGTTAGCTAAGTTTACGCATCCACTGTTGAGGGCTGTAGCGCCATCTGGGTTTCTTTAGCCAGGCTTTTGAGACGACGTGTGTGTCGTACCCACTTTCATTTTCATACGCTTACCTACTGATGGTTTCTCTTGTTCTTCCTCTTTCGCGAGTTGCTATTTCCATGCACGTTGATTCCTTGTACATGGATTCCGAGCTGCTTCCTACATTCTACTGGTACTTGTATGTATCCCACCTTCTCTTTAGGTCACAGTATGTGCTGTGGGCAGAGACTTGAATTTAGAAATATACAGTACGTTACTTTTGATTATGCAAATAGAATTTCTTTTACTTAATTTTTCAAGATGAGTGTCTAACTTTGAAATATCAATATTAACTAAATGTATGGCTATGTTGCCAATATAAACTGTATATGTAAAATAAATATTTAGCCATTGTTTAAGTTTATCACACAATTTAAGCCTACTTATTTACAAGTGTTTTACTGTTACCTCAGATTATGCTACAAGCTAATAAAAACGTCATAAAGAGGAAATAAATACACGTGAACAAGAATATTGTTATTAAACGTCCGAAGCCAAGAAATTATAACCAAAACAATTCAGTAAACACTGAAATAAAGGTTCAGTAGTGGTAAATATAACAAGTTAACTTTGAACAGGGCAACCTCCATTTTTCTTGACTTTTCAAGGCGATTATTAACAGACTTTGTCAGGTTTGATATTTCGGATAGTGGAATAGAATCTGCTGCTGTTTTTACTGCATTCCACAGGCTTACTTCGCTCGCAAACTGCCGACCACCTTCATAGACCTTCCTTTTGATCCTTGCCCAGAGGTCCTCAATGGGATTTAAATCGGGGCTATTCGCTTGCCAGGTCATAATCCTTTTTGATTTGAATCTTCCGTCCGTAAGCCAGTTAGCAGTGTACCGTGCTCGGTGTGAGGGAGCGTTATCGTGCTGAAATACCAATTTGGATCTGCGTGCGATAGTCTGCTCATCAAGCCATGGAATCAAGTTGGCTTCAAGAAACTGGCGGTACCTTTCTGTATTCAGTTTACCTCATTCTGCCACTTCAAATGGACCAATAAGAGTGTCACCTACTATCCCGGCCCAAAACATTATACCTCCACCACCTAGTTGACGCTTAAGCCGTGTCTGTTGAGGTCGGTCATGGAGGACCCATCCAGACGCCCATCCATCTGGACCATCAAGATTGGCTCTGCATTTGTCAATAAATATGACATTGGAGAAATCAGTTTTCATGTTCTCCTCAGCCCATTTGACTCTATTTTCTTTATGAGTTTTTGTAATAAGTGGTCATTTAATTGCCTTTTTCACTTGCCCTAGCTTCTGCAGAACCTCACAGCTTGTCTTTCTGTTTAGTATTGGAGATCCTGCGTCTTCAAATATCGCCTTACTTGTAGAAAGTTGTTTTCTAGCGATAGAAATCTTCAAATGTCGCATATTTCGAGCATTCAGTTTTCTCGTAGAGGCTCTATCCAGAGTTTTCAGGCTGACCTTACCTTCAATTGCATAAGCCTTAATTGTTCGGTGATCACGCTGTAACTCCTTGGAAACTTCGAGTGTTGTCGTACCAAAAGCCAATAACGAGGTTTTTTCTTCACTTTTTAAACCGCATTTCTTGCCCATGTTGACTGGAGAGATGTTGCATAATCTGGGGTAACAGCAGAACCCCGTGCGATAAGCAAATGTTGCCAAAACGTGGGAAATTGTTCGTTTTCTTTTTCTCTAGTTGTTTTTATAGTTACAACATACCTGTGCACTCACTTACTATTCACATTTTAAATGTTTGGCACTTATCTTGCAGAATAAGTAAAAAAAATTGTATTTGCATTATCAAAGGTACCTAACGCACTTTATATATAACTAAGCCACCTCGCCCGCGATAAGGGGGGGAAGGGAAAGCTGAAAGTGCTGAGTCAGGAATTAATTGTGGCATTTTCACATCTAGGTCAACCTACCGGACTATGTGCAAGAGAGTGTGATGACAGCTCAAATTTATCAGGCAGACTTTGGGCAGAGGTGTATATAGCTATACAATATATTTATGTTCAAATAAATTATCAAACCGATTTGAAGCTGGCTGCAACTTTGCCCAAATAATGCTGGCATGGCCAAGATTGAAAAGATTACTGTTTCACGCGAGCTGTACCAGCGAATTTTGATTAAACAACCCATCCCATGGAACTCCTATTTGCTCCCGTGTGGCAGCCACGGATAGGACCCTCTGCACAGGTTTTTCTTTCTTTATTTTCTTCTCTTTTCGTTTTTCAACTTCTAACCCTGTGCCGCGGTGGCTGAGCGTTTCGATCGGCCAAGCCGTGGAGGGTTGGAGATGCTTTGCAGCTCATTTCCTGTCAGTAGTAGTGCACTGACCACTGCTAAAACAATAGAACTCACCTGGTACGACTTGATTTTTAAACTATACAAAACGAAATTGGATCGCTATTATTTATTTTTTGCTTGTTATGGTGGGAAACCCTTATCTAAATTATNAATGATGATAACTTAGTGTTTTTTATTTACAACGGCATAGGATTTTGAAACTTCTTTCCTAATTGTGTGCTTTTACTGTCGCTATTCAGGACTACACCACTGGCATATCGCCAGCTACCAGCGGAGGTTCATGGTGTTCTGGCGACGGTAGTAGCGTGAGCGCCGAGCTTGACTCGCCATACCGACCATCACAAGAAGCCATTGATGAGCAGTTTGCTATGGAGGCACGTGGGGATATCCCGATTCCAAGTGTCCACACCTCTGTCAGCAACCCATACCTAGTATGTATGAATTGGATTATTTTGTTTCGAACCTTCAACGTTGCAGACAATAA
Source organism: Parhyale hawaiensis (assembly GCA_001587735.2). NCBI lineage: Eukaryota > Metazoa > Arthropoda > Malacostraca > Amphipoda > Hyalidae > Parhyale > Parhyale hawaiensis. The sequence continues at coordinate 50,176,556 of LQNS02000211.1, forward strand.
CCCATACGTATTTAGTGTGTCATATAGAAATATCATTCAAGTGTCGACACCACTGGTAACAACCCCTGCTTAATAAGATAATAATATTCCTAGCCACGCCCTCTTGGAGGCAACAAACAACAATAGCAACCCATTCTTAGTAAAGCGAAACAATACATTTCATGCTAGCCAGAGCAGAGAAGATATAACGTTTTGGCATCACAAACGCACTTACTGATTATGGCGCAGCTTCTTTGTATTCCTATTTCTTTTAATGAAAGGAAAAAGGTTGTAGTACATGTCATATAATATTGACGGACTCATCTTCTCCAAAACTTCATTCGCCTTCGTTGATTTCATTACTGTGGAACAAGATTTAGGTGTAAATGGCTCGAGACCGCCTCGAAGTCTCAAATACTTTATGGTTTTCTCAGAAAAAGAAGCTGGACACTTGGAAAGGTCGCTGGCGCAAGGTGTTGTTGGAGGCCTACACTGCTGAAGTTGAGACGCTTCGCAAACAATTCTTCGCTAATGACGTCAACAAGAAAATGAGCCTCTATCCCTACCTAGTATTGTTTTCCCCTGAAGAAATGGTCAACGTCATGATGCAGGTTTGTTTGGACCCCTCATACTACAGGACTTTTTCGTTGCCTTTGGTTTCCCACGTAACTATCGAGGTTCGAGGTACTCAGCCCTCAGGGGTATATTCTGGCGGGCCCTTCCCCTACCAGAATATATATGAGCCTCACGATCCCGGAGACAAACCCGAATGCCTTTTCCGCATGGGATGTTGCAGCTGGTATTAGTTCCTCCAGATGAGATTAGTTTCGTACAGTTAGGTAGGTTCTATTTATATTTCTCCTGCTGTCCCCGAGGTGGGCCACCGATCAAAGTGGCTGACCTCATGTGCGGGGCTACTCCCTTCGCCTGTGGGTAGGGCCATCCGCGCTTGCGTTTCTTTTTCCTGTATTTTTTTCATTTCTTGCCCTGTGCTGCACGGTTGAGGTCGGCCGAGCCGTGTAGGGTTAGAAATGCTCGCGCCTTATTTCCTGCCGGAAGGAGTGCGCCTGATGAATTTAGGACGCAAAACTCACAGTGACACTCATGTGAGTTGGCCGCTCCTCGAGACCGTCGGTAGAAATGCTGAGACAAAATATTTGACCTTCGACGCGATGCGGCTTACAAAAGATGCATTAGCAAACCGGGTTACTTATCTTGATTGCGTTCTTCTTATATTACGGTCAGCAGTTATTTTGGGCTCACATTAATTTCTAAACATTTCTACAACTATTTCTAATAAAGTTAGGCTTACGTTGAGTTTGCTTACGCCTGTCGTTTCGGAGGGCGGGGGTGTTGTTTCGTTTCTCCTGGTTTCCCAGAGACGAACTATCTCACATTAATAAAGTTACGCACAGTGCGAATGCGTGCATGCGATTTTCTTGTAAAATTTCAAGATTTCTTGGAATAAGAGCGATGTTGTACCTCGTAATTTAAATAGAGGTGTACCGATACTGTCGATATCGGCCAATTTTTGTGGCTTCGGTATCGGCCAAAAAAGGGACGAATTTGCCGATACCGCCGATACTTGTAGAAAAATTATGCAAGTTTGAACTCTGTGGACGCGTCGACTTTCGCGAACTACATACTGTGCAGAGCATTGGATGAAATTATTCATGTAACAGCGTATTCATATGTATTCAACTACATACTAAATTAGAACGCCTCGTGGCGTAAGACCATCACCCGCAGTGGGAGCAAATTCAACTACGGTAAGTCATTTTTGATGACCAGCTAATCCTAGTTTCTCATGTGGATGCTGTGTCCAACAAGGCTGGCACTGGGCTCACAGCCCCATTCAGATCTCTAAATAATAACATATGAAAAATGGGGGGCCTCGTGGCTTCAGACGCTCTGCCGCGGTGGAAGTAAATTCGACACGGTGGAGGAAAATTCAACGCAGTCATTTTTATGGCCAGCTAGGACTAGTTTTTTGGCATGTGTCACATCTAGGTCAACCCACCAAACTCCATAGAAAAAATTACGAAGATTGCTCAACTCCTACGACCACTTATTAGGTGGACAGACATATATATATATATATACATATATATATACCTGTAGTTGGGAGACTAAGGGGACACGGTAGGAATAGCATATAAAGACTGTAAGTATACTAACGAACAGCTAACTAACAATGAGCTCTTACGACGAGAACCTTGTAGGTTAGGTAGGCAAGGACTGGTTCACCTAATATACTAAAATACGTTCTAAAACACTAAAAAACACTAAAAAAACAGTATATTAGGT
>LQNS02000211.1:50204705-50215568 GCA_001587735.2 Parhyale hawaiensis
CACATCATCAACTTGACGGGATTCAAGAAACATAGCTCGCTGGAGGCGCGTCTGCAGTTCTGCGAGTCGATGCTGCCTGAAATATTCGACAGCGCAGAGAAGCCTCTCACCGGCAACAGGTGGTGGGCCACCAGTGATGAGCCGTGGCAGACGCTGGCTGCTTGTAAGGAGGTCTGTACACCAGTAGAATCTCTGGCTCTCTCTTTTCTCCAGTCCTCTATATCCTACTAACATAATGGCAATAGCTCATAGAGTGCCGGGGCGTATGTTCCGGTGTCTCTTTGGGAATGGGCCTATTGGTTTGTTTACTGCCGCCTATTTAATCTAATCTCATCACTTGCAGCACCAGCTTCTGTGCGATAAAATTATAGAAGTGAAATAGGGGGGAGGCCTGTGAAATATCGTGTAAGAGACTCCACGAGATTAGCTTATGTGCGGCAAAATTACAGTAGTGCAATACCGTTATGAGCTTTAGTAGTATTTTTTTAAATATAGTAATATTAACACTTTAACTGCGACCTACGCCATTATGGGCACTCCTAAAATGAAAGGTTTGTCTAAATTTATATATCTATACATATATCTAAAATACGATTATGTCCTTCAATGCAGTAGATAGAATAGGTAGCTACATAAAATGTTGAGGATGGAAACAGGTTGTTAATGTTACATGTTCAAGTAACAAAAGTCAAGTATGACATTGGAGGTGCTATAGGAGTCCGCTTGTTACTTTTACATCGCTTTAGCAGCCGTACTCTTGCAGTATCTGAACAGTATTCCAGTAAAAAAGAAACGGTGACTAATGAAATTGAAGAAATTGTCGCCAGATATCAGCGATGGTGGGAGACGGCGATGTATCATTTATTTCCTGCAATGTCTCGCTATGTAGAAGGCTGTTGGTTTTTGGCTATCGCTGTCTTGTGAGAAATTGGCTCTAGGTAATTTTCTTGCTTCAGCTAACTTCTGTAGAATAGTAGGTATGTAGTGGTGTAAAAGTGTTCGTATGACTCACTGAACGTTTGAAGATTAGCTTTTCAATGCTCACAGATTCCATTTGGGTACATTTGAAATAGTACTATATTGTTTTTAGGAGAAGTGATTGTAGTTCGGATGATAAAGAGTTAAATTTATAGAAGGTATGTCAATAAAATAATAATGAGACTGATAGCGGAACTTCAGATCCTGCAGTTTGAAAGAGAAATCAGTAGCGGCTACAGGTGACCCAATGCGGTCAGTCTCATGAGCTGATCATTTCCACTGCATATTGAGCTTTGGGGGCAGCGACTTCTAGCACAGGTCTGTTATCTAATCGTGTTTCTGACTCGGGTACAGGGTAATTGAAATTTAGTAGGTAACCTTTAAGCCTTTCTCTCGTGAATTAATTTGCCTGTCTCGTGTGTGGACAGCGCTGTGCATAGACCACCCTATAATGGGAAAGGTTACGGGACTTGCCTAAGGGTACCGGGTCTTATCGAAAGTCCCGGTGTTCAGGCGGTCCCTGGTATCTCGGATGGCTGAGGCAAAATGGAAGCTGAATTTTGCAGCGGCAGCAGGCTTCCAGTTGAAAGAACTGATAGAACTGTCGAGAAAAAATTTGTTCTTGTGAGGGTTTTGGTCGGTAGTGGACTGTGAGGATGATTGGAGAAGAGCTTAGGACCGAATAGTGAACCAGCGTTTTTTTTTTTTNAAGCATTGTTTACTCTAATTTTGACCTTTTTAAGGTCTCTGACACCTAGACACCGGTTGGTTGACTCCAGACAGGCTAAAGTGGGTGAGAGCCACCCGCCCACGGGGGCAAGAGGCTAGTGGAAGTTGAACTTCCAGTAGGCTCTAAACATACGATAGTCGACAAATTTGATAAAAATCTTGACGTTTCGTTAAAGATCAGATTCCCATCATCAGAAATTCGAATAAAATACTAGGATAGAAAGAAATGATTAAAACGAAATTTTACTACGTATGAGCTAAGGACAGTGTTTGCCTGGAGAGAACCAAAGACAAATGACAGCAGCGCGCAACGGGGGTCCCTATATAAGTGACGGACGGCATGGGAAGCGGGCAAGCACAGTCGGAGGCAAGAGTGTCATCATGGATCGTGATTGACATGCATACATTGTATGTCATTGTACAGCCATTGTTTTTAGGAAAAGTGATTGTAGTTCGGATGACATGGAGTTAAATTTATAGAAGGTGTGTCAATAAAATAATAATGAGACTGCTAGCGGTACTTCAGATCCAACAGTTTGAAATAGAAATCAATGGCGGCTACAGGTGACCCAATGCGGTCAGTCTCATGAGCTGATCATTTACACTGCATATTGAGGTTGGGGGGCAGCGACTTCTTGCACAGGTCTGTTATCTAATCGTGTTTCTGACTCGGGTACAGGGTAATTGAAATTTAGTAGGAAACCTTTAAGCCTTTCTCTCGTGAATTAATTTGCCTGTCTCGTCTGTGGACAGCGCTGTGCATAGACTACCCTATAATGGGAAAGGTTTCGGGACTTGCCTAAGGGTACCGGGTCTTATCGAAAGTCCCGGTGTTCAGGCGGTCCCTGGTATCTCGGATGGCTGAGGCACAATGGAAGCTGAATTTTGCAGCGGCAGCAGGCTTCCAGTTGAAAGAACTGATAGAACTGTCGAGAAAAAATTTGTTCTTGTGGGGGTTTTGGTCGGTAGTGGACTGTGAGGATGATTGGAGAAGAGCTTAGGACTGAATAGTGAACCAGTGCTTTTTTTTTTTATCGAGAGGTTCTTGAAAAACTTTAAGAAAAACGTTTTTAGGGATGACACACATTAAGAACTCCTCGGTGCTTCATCACGACAATGCATATCGCAATTCGCCAATTTTAATTAACAAGCTTTTGGCAAGTACAGCCGTACTTGTAACCCCCTCAATCGCCTTATTTACCTGACCCCCTTAGGGCACTTGGGATGGGTCACGATAGATGGGCCATTGGGTTAGGTTAGGTTAGGCTGGCCCATACTATGTTGTGGGAGCAGCACCCCCCAGGGGAATCCTGTAGGTTACCTTAGCCACTAGCTACGTCTTCGGGACGTCTGTCTTTCGTGCCCACTTGACTTCCTTCCGATTTAACCTTTAACACTGTCACGGTGTATATACTCCAAAATTATTATCATTTTCTTGTTCCTGCAAAAAAGCCTATGGCCCAAGAGGGCTCTTATCCCAATTGCTCCATGTCTATACCGATTCAATAATTTAAGAATCAATTAAAATATTGTGGTATTCCATCAGAACTGCTGGTTTTCTTTCATTCTCTCAATAATCAAAGAGCACGAATAGAGGAGTGTTGCAGTGAAAGTTTAGACCCTTTTGCTTCGAGATCTGGTGTAACACCGTTTGTCTCAAAAATATGAGACGAATGCGACCTAATCTCAGCGGAAAAGCAGAAACCGCACTCTTTAGCATTGCTGGCAGAGCTTTATTTGGGCTGGTTTTCTAGGATAAAAATATGAAAAACCGACAAGAGGCTAAATATACATTGGCCATGGGATATTCTCTTCACTTTCGTATATCGGTCGATCGCAATGCTTGCAAGCAAAGGCAATGTTTGTAAACAAATGTGGTTTTATGAAGCTAGAGCTCTATCAATGTTGTAGTTGTCGTCGGTGGTACCTAACCTGAATCACATTGGATGTACATTGGATGTGAGGTAGCACACGTGGCACCGGCAGTTTGATTGCAACACATCCCAGGTATTTGTTTTTAACTAGGCTGGACTTGATCTGCTCCGCCTCATTCTTACACGGAACCCTGGTCTGTATCGAGCAATTCCTGTTTAATAATAATAATAATATTCACAGGACTTGAATTCCTGCAACTTTTTGAAATTTTGCCCGTGTGTGAAAATTGAGCTCAGTGGACACCATTTTGGGCATGTGAGAATATTTAAAGAGCCGTAAACTCCAGCTGGAAGCAATTCGAGTATCCAAGTTCCAGCCCATCACTGCTATGAAGAGTGAAAAATCGTCTTTAACGCTGTGTAGTTCCCCCAAGACAACTGCATTCACTGAAACAAGGCAATGCATATTTGTGATTTTAATTGAACAAAAACAGTTATAGAACATAAGTTTCATTGCTCTTTCATTCGCAGCCTTCATTGCTAATACTCTTTTGATGCAACCCACTATCCAGCTATAACAGAAAGCCGCCTGTGTGTAGGCGTATATTACGTTATTGAGTCATTTCGTAGCCAACTCCCATGCTGAGCCTTCTGTCAATCATATTTTTTGCAACTCACAGCCGATGTTAAATTCAAGTAGTTAAGTAAGCTCTTTAAGATCATTTTCACCTGGCCCCAGGAGACGTGTCATGACGTTATATTTGCCCTTAGGGGCATACTGTAGCGGGCAGTTTCCCTTCCACAATATGCTTGGGCATCACGCACCCAAGGGTCCCGAGTGACTTCTCCGCAGGGATGTAGCATCTGGCCGCAGTTCCTGCTGAGACGGTTAGCTTTGTAAAGTTTAGTAGGCTCTCAATACTTCCCCTTTTGTTTCGGGAGGTGGGCTGGCGATCGAGGTGGCTGACCTATTCCCGCTGGACTTCTACCTTCTTGTATTTCGTTTCCTTCCCCTGTGCGGCGCGGCTGAGCGAAAGCGTTCAGCCGCGCCCGGGGGTTGGAGATGCTCAACTTGCGCCTTTTTCCTGTCAGTAGCGCACTGACCACTTTGAGACCTACCAGCAGAAAAACCGAGACAAAAATCATTGACAATTTAAAACGCGCCCTAGTCGGCGCACGAGCCTGTGGTTAAACAGAGGAATAGTTCGGCGCGATATAGGCAGTGTGCCACTGAAGCGCTAGTAAAAACTTCTAGAACTACTCCTACTACTACATGACGTTATATTTGTTTGTGTCTGCTTATGCTAACAAAGACCGTTTGCATACTTCTGGATCAGCTGCATGCTGCTCTGCATTGCTCGGACCCGGAAAAGTTTCCAAGTCGTCTGCCCATCCACCAAGACGGGAGCTGCAACGGCCTCCAGCACTACGCTGCCCTCGGCAGGGATGTGGAGGGCGCGACGAGCGTCAACCTCGCACCCAGTACCGAGCCTCAGGTTTGTAGCTACACTCGGTAATTATAATTATTGGTACTCTACAATGTGGTCCTGTGCTGTGATCGGACCCCTTTATTTACACGCTACATAGAACAATTTAGAACCTCTGCTGCAAACCGTCAAAACTCTTTCTTAGTTCCCCTTTCTTTATTACGAGGCTCTCGTCGAGAGTGGACCTCCACTGTTGAAATGCATGGTTGAACATGTGTGGTTGCTTAACACGTATAATTGTCGTATATAATAATAACTAGTGGCCCGTGCCGTCATTATAAATAACAGTAAAAAATTAACACTTCACCAAAACCCCCGCCGTCTTTGGGGCTTCCTCATTTTTCCCCTATCTAATACTGAAGAAAAAGATTCCAAGGTACATAACTTTTTTTTTCGCTTTTTGAAATCTGAATTTTCTCCTATCTTATTACTGTAGTTCTATTTTTCCCCTATCTAATACTGAAGAAAAAGATTGCAAGGTACCCAACTTTTTTTTTTTACTTTTTGAAATCTGAAGTTTCTCCTATCTTATTCCCATAGAGCGTGACAGGAAAGATATAAATATATAAATAAGTAAAAACACAACGTGAATTATTATATAGTACTGATAATGAAACACTGCACCGACATGTACATCAAAACCATGAAGCTCATGACCATATATCGAGCACTGCACCCAAAGATCGTGCGTAGACAGACTCTACATTAACAGAAGAGAAGGGGGCCGTGGCCTTATCGAAAATTTATGGGATAATCTTCAACGACAAGTTAGTCGCCGGTAAGATCCTTCACATGCTTTGGTTGATTTAAGGAATCGATTGATGTAAGAGTGCGCTCGAAACAGATATAAACTCAACGCTTTCAATTTGCTGCAATTATACGCGCTCGTGGAGTTCAGTCAGCTTATAATAGTTTTTCATCAGTTACTCATTGCCGCTTGTATGGTCAAGTACTTTATTTCAGCAAAGAAACTAAACAATATCAACTAGTTTGTGCCCTATGTTCGACAGTGTAGGTACTACTGAGGTGCTGTGGTGAGCAGGGTGTCTGCTGCCGAAGAGAAGGTAAAGTGGAATCGTATTGCTGCTTCATGTTTTCCGTTGTTCGCTTTGTCATTTACTGTTGCCGATCATACTGTATGATTTTACGGTGCACAACTGTTATCAACGTTCTAACCAAGTTAATAAGACTGAGCTGTGGGGAGTCGGAGGTTTTGGGTGGAGTCTGAGTCAGACACCTTGTGGTTTCAGGAATCTGAGCTAAAATAGAGTTGCTAACTCTTCTAAAGGGTGATTTGAACATTTTATATTGTAATAACTGATTCAAATATTTTAGTCCCAAATGCTGCAACTGATTCAAGATATTACAAATGTCAGAAGTAAATGCTTCGTTTCCTTGGCTTACGCCCTGTACACTACCGGCATCATTTTGGTACGGTAGGTCGACAAATAGTTGGTACAAAGTAAGTTTTTCTACATTCCGATTGTGTTGAGGAGTAGAAGTTGGACTCCTAGAAAAACTGCGAGTCGGAGTCGAGCAAATAGTAGGTCCAAGAGTCGAACTTCGCGTTCCGACGCTACTCTAAGTTTAATTCACCTGGTAAAAATACTGTGATTTTGGTGTACTGTCGTCATCTGCCAGCTGATGATATTATTATACTTGTTTTGTATTGTTATGCTGATGATAGTGACACGAGGTGTGTGTGGAACTCGTATAGCAAGACCAAATTATCCGAGCACTCCATGTATCTCCGCAAGGGAGCACAGAACTGATGACGATGGTGTTGCAGGACGTCTATACCGATGTTGCTGAGCTCGTGGAGCAAATACGAGTAAAGGACGCTGCTGACCCCAGTGCAAAGTACCACGCTATCGCCTGTGCCCTGGAGGGCTGCATCAAAAGGAAGGTTGTAAAGCAGACCGTCATGACCACCGTCTACGGCGTCACAAGATATGGGTCCGTTTTGCAAATTGACAAACAACTAAAAGGTAAGGAAAAGCTGTCGCCATTGGGAGTAAACTTGGAGAATGCATATAGTGGGACAAGATTTTTGCTATATTCATTTTGCGATTTGGCAAAGCGGAAGGTTTGAGAACTATGTATGCACTGATCGCCGTCACTCTATTTTGTAGATTTAACAGGAGTTGTCTAATCCCTACCAAACGTACATAAAGACAATTATCCAATGAGACCTATCTTGTCAGCAATTGGTTCTTGTGGTTATGAAATCGCTAAATTCTTTATTGCTGTCATCGCTCCAATCACTACCAATGAATTTAATGTCAAGGACTTTTTTTTTTCATTCGTCAACGAAATTATTTAGCTGGAGTATTCCGATGGCTTCACCATGGCCAGCTTCGATATAAAGTCGCTCTTTACTTAAATTCTTTTCAAAGAAACAACATCACCTCAGATCAGCTGTACAGGGACCAAATTCCGTCTTTTTTAATTTCAGTTTATCAAATGAATGCAATTCGCTATAAAGAACGTTCTCTTCATTTTTCATGGGAAATTATATACACAGATAGACGGCATAGCCATGGGTAATCCGTGCCCTCAGGAGCATATTCTGGCGGGCCCCTTCCCTGCCACAATATGTTTGGGCATCACTCACCCAAGGGTCCCGAGTGCCTTCTCCGCAGGGGTGTAGCATCTGGCCGCAGTTCCTGCTGAGAAGGTTAGTTTTGTAGAGTTAGGTAGGTTCTCTATATTTCCTTTCTGTCCCGCGAGGTGGGCCGCCGATCGAAGTGACCGACTTTTTCTGCGGGGCTCTTACCTTCGCCCGTGTGGAGGGCCACAGAAGAGACCGTGCGCGCACGGGCGCTCCTTTCTTCTGTCTTCTTCTCTTTTCGTCCTTCATCTCTTGCCACCTGAACACGTTGTCGTTCCAGCTGTAAGCCGAGTAAATCATTTTAGATCGCTATTGATTGTCTTAGTTTCAGAAATAGCGAGACAATACTTATAGAATAATAATAATGGGTAATCCGTTGGGACCAACTCTCGAAAATGCATTCCTTTATTTCCACGCAAAAAGTCGGCTAGATAACTGTTTTACAGATTTCAAACCAAACTTCTATCGTCGTGTCGTAGATAACACTTTCTTGATATTCAGCAATCCGTCTCATATTCTAAAAATTTCTAAAGTATTTAAGCGCGAAGCATCCTTCCATCCATCCATCCAATTCACTTGCGATACTGAAGCAAATGGTAAAATAAATTTCTCAGATAGAATAGTCAATAAAAAGAATGGGCATTTAACAACTACTCCACAATGTATAAAAAAAGCAACATTCACGGGTCTAGTTTTAAGATATTTTTCTGTTCTGTCTTATTTTGAAATTAGTCTAATTAGTTGCATGGTCGTTTGGGCGTTCAGAGTATGCCAATTTCAGTACGTATAGGACTTCAAGAACTTCGAAAATTTTCATGCAAAACCATTTCACAATTAAGCTCATCCTGAACGTGTTTCGTATAACTTTAAACAAAATCTCTAATGGTAACGTAAATGTCCCTTCTGTAGAACGCAATTTGCTAAAATTTTATATCTACCAAATAAAAAGACTACCATTTCCATTCTTAGGATATGAGAGTTCCGACCTTCAAATTTCTGCACTCAATTTGAGAATTCTATCCACAAGTCAACGTAAGAGTAATATTAAAACCAACCTTAACCATAAGTTAATTTTCAGATTTAAAGACAAACTGCCATCTTCACGTGCTTCCTGTCATTTATAAATATCAATACAGACAGTGCTTTGCTTCTTACATAAGTGAGACAAGGAAGCAAATGCAAGTCAGGATGCCTCAACATAAAGGAATTTCGTTTAGAACTGGACAGAGAACTACTCACTTTACTAGCAAAATTTTTGGCCACTTTCTGGAAACCGGTCATTACACTTAGAACGGAAATGATAGCTTTAGCACAAAATTGACCATATCTCATTTTTTGCGCCATCAAATTTCCATGAAACTTACAGGGAAATCGTGACATCTTATGGCAACGCTATTGAGTTTGTTTATGTTTTGCTGCGTCTCCTTATAGAGAACTTTTTGGATTTATTCTCTTTTTGAGGTGAACGATAACAATAGCATCTTGTATATTCTGCTAAAATGGAACGTGTAAGAGCTCTAAGAAACTAGGAGAAGGAAATTATAATAAAAAAACTGCTAAAGGCGCCTCTCCTGATGTTATTGCCCCAAAAAATAGGACGCCATATCGATAACAGTCTTAAAAGACCCTTCTCCGCAGAAAAAAAAAACCGTCAGATGCTGAGCATTCAAGAACTATTACTGACAGAGACATGAGAAATGTGGTTCGTCAGCTACATAAAAGACCCAGACAAACAATTAAATCAAGCTTTATGGCTGCTGGGCTTCCTGAAGTGCCTTAAACAAAAAATTACATCCTTCGCTCCATTGCTTCTGTCAAATCTCCTCTGAAATTGCCTCCTCAAACCCCAAGACATAAAAATTTGAGGATAGAATGGGCAGAGAAATACATGAAGATTAATATCCATCATATTCTTTTCACTGACAAAACCCGGGCAACCCTTGATGGACCTGATGGGTGGAGTAAGGGTTGGGTGCTGCCTGGAGGTGAGTGTCATCAACGCGTAAAACGTCAGCAACAGCGAGGTGGTATTATGATATGGGCTGGTATCATAGGGAATCGACTTGTAGGTCCGGTTCGACTACCCGATGGCGTAAAACTTACGTCTGCACCATATAGTGACATGCTAAAGGACGCCTTGATCCCATGGCTGGATGACATACCCCTTTTGTTTCTTTGAACCTTGATTTTCATGCATGATAATGCGCCTTCTCGCTCTGCCCGTACTATCACAGCTTTTCTGGAGTCTTTGGGGTTCCATGTAGATAAACTAATGGTTTGGCCACCGTGCGCTCACCTGATCTAAACCCAATTGAAATATTGTGGGCTCTTCTGAAAAGGGAAATTTACGCAGATGGAAGGTAGTAGCTACAACTCAAAAATCTGTCTTGTGGGATGCTGTTGACGAAGCAGCAGCAGCAGCAAGGGCAGTTCAATCTTCTTCTATAAAGAAACTAACTGGCTGCATGGATTCAAGGATTATTGAAGTTATTAAACGTCATGGGGATCATGTTGGCAAATAAGACTTCTTCAGTCATTGTAAACTTTCGATTAATGATTTCTTGTTTGATACATATTTTTCTCATTTGTGTTGTTCATTTTTGCTTCTTTGGTGGTATAAAACTGTGAATATTTTGTTATTTTTTTGGTAAAGCAAAAAATTTACCGCCGCTCAGTGAAATTAGTAAAATTGACAAAAAACATAATTTTTTAGAACCAGCACGATTAGTAGTTTGAAAATTTGCAGACACTATAAGCATCATAAGTTTAACATTCTATGAAGTTTTCACTGAAATTTATAGATAAATATGTAGTCGAGATATGGTCAATTCTCAGATAAAGCTGTTATTTCCGTTTTAAATGTACCTATATAATGGATGAAATTTTCAAACTATCTTCGTGGAAATAACCTGACTTTATGCACTGAGAATCTATTTTTATGCATGAACAAGCTCCTTCCGTGAACGACCATGCTTACAGACTAAGGAAGACAGTTTTTATTAGTCTGTGATCATGCTTCTTCTGCAGATCTTTTTATTTAGAATTAATTACCTCCGCCAAGGAGGTGTTTTCGTCGTGTCTGTCTGTCTGTCACCAGGATAACTCAAAAAGTTATGAACCGATTTGGACGAAATTTACAGGGAGTGTTTTAGGTATGTTAGGAGGAACAGATGATTAACTTTTG
>LQNS02000211.1:50263475-50280750 GCA_001587735.2 Parhyale hawaiensis
GCCTAGCTAATGGCTAAGGTAACCTACTCAAACCCCCTGGGGGCGCTACTCCCCATAACATAGGATGGGCGAACCTAACTAACCTAACCCTATGGCCCATCCTATGCCCCCGGAGGGGGGAAGTATTTCAGTCCTCTTATTCCCCCCAAAATTACGAAATAAGACGTTCTGTTCTCCATCTCCCAACTGTGCGTGTTGACGTTGAGAAACGCGCTACAGTATTTCAAATTGCAACGCTTTTCAATAAACTTCGTGAGTATTCATTAGATCCCATTTTTAATGTCTTAAAAAAGCGTTTTAAAGAATACGTCATGCAATTGTATTATCTTTTGCTTAGTGCTGCCCCAAAAGTTTATTTTTCAGTGGCTACGCAGATGCATTATTCTACAGTGCACAGTACTACTCTGCCAAAATACTTGTAATGTATCAAATGTATCTGTGTGTAAAAAACTATCACCAGTCACGGCGCAGTGCCAATCTGTGGGTGAGGTCTGATTGAGCAGCTGCGCTGCCTGTGCAATGTTCTCGAAAAGTTATAGTGTACGAGTACTGTCCCTATCCCCGACCGACCACCCCTATTACAGAAAAGAGTCCTTTCAATGAGCACCCATGTGAAAGGTTAGGTTAGGCCGGGACTGGCTCTGCTAGCGTCCCTAAGTGTTTTTACTGTATTGATGTGGGTTTTTTGGGTTTTTATTGGTTTTCAATGATAAGTTAAAATTTTTATGGTATAAATGTTTTTTTTTTTTACTTTGCGTCCATCTTTGATTGGCCCTTACTTAGCGTCAATCTTTGATTGGCCTTACTTAGCGTCAATTTTAAATCGTATATTTTGGTATTTAGCAGAGCCAGACCTTGCCTTTTACCTAACCTAATGAGAAAAAGCTCATTGGACGTTAGCAGAACCAGACCTTGCCTTATACCTAACGCTACACGTACATATTCATTGGCCTGTAAGCTGTTACACTTAAAAGCCCTTCATAGTCAAAATTGTGGAATTTTTTCACGTGGTTTGTCAGCCCGGTGATTGCGACATGGGTTTCTGTGATGTAGGCCACTTTGCACAAGCGTCTATTTCGGCTTGACGGAGCACTAAATTCATTCTAATACGCAACATATAGACTCCGTACAAAATTGACAAAATTTCAACACCGTTAAGCTTACTCCAATCGTCGCTAGACGGCACTTTCACAACCACTGTTCGGGTTAAGGTAATATTTTTTCAGGTTGCGGTAACCCGATTTGGCGTGATTACAGTACACCTTTGAGGTGAGTTCTTATCACCTTTTCTGGGTTACCGGTGCTACACCGATGATCTTGCGGCTCAAAAATTTTGTCACAATCCCAATCCGGAAAGCGACACGAAAAGTTGAGTTTGCGACGGAGTTATTTATTAGTAGGTGTAAAATAGCTACAAGTAATCATAGGTTATGACTGCAACATGCCTCTTAAGCCCACTGCACACACGAGTTGTTATACGAGAACATTTCCAGCTTCGAAGCAAAAGTTCTCTGAGCTTGACTACAGCTTCACGTGTTTACACATGTTGCTTAAAAATATATAAAGTGAACTGAAACTCACCCGAGATTAAAGCTGGGGGCGCTCACTATACAGTCGGAAGTGCAACTTAATACGAGAATGTGTAACTCGCTCCAATTCATAACGGAAGCACGAATGACGTGTGAGCTACACATCTTCATATTGAAGTTGTACAAACTTTACTAGTGCATCAGGGACACAGTGTCTATATCGCGCCAAATTATTCCTGTTGTTTAACACAGGCTTGTGCGCCACTAGGACGCGAGGTATGTCTCTCGTTTTAAATTATCAATGACTTTTTTGTCTCGGCTTTTCTGTCGGGAGGTCTCAGAGTGGTCAGTGCGCTACTGGCAGGAAAAAGGCGCTAGTTGTGTATCTCCAACTCCCGGGCACGGCTAAGCGCTTCCGTTCAGTTAGTTATAGTAAGGAAGTTTAAGGCTCCGTTTCCGAGCAGAACGATATCACAGAGGAAAGAGCAAGGTACATATAGTATGCCAAGAGAAACGGGGAACCCATGCACGAAGGTGTTCCCACCACACAGGATCAACGTGCATAGGAACAGCAAGTCGGGAAAGAAGAGGAAGAACAGAATTAAGCATGAGCAAGTAGGAGTATGAAACCGGGAAGGAAGCAAAGTGGGCACGAAACAGAGACTTCCCGAAGGCCTAGCTAATGGCTGAGGTAGCCTACTCGGGCCCCTGGGGGCTTTCGTTCAGCTACGCCGGACAGGGGAAAGAAACGAAGAACAAAAAGAGAAGAAGACAGAAGGAAGAAACGCCCATGCGGACGGTCCCTTCCGCACGGGAGGAGGTAGAAGCCAAGCGATATAGGTCGGCCACCTCGATCGGCGACCCACCTCCCGAAACAGAAGGGGAGGTATTGAGAGCCCACCTAACCTTCTCAGCAGGAACTGCAGCCAGCTGCAACACCCCCAGCGTAGAAGACGGTCGGGTCTTCATATTAAATCGTGCTAGCGACTGTGTNTGGAGCTGTGCAAGAAGCACTTTTTGTAGTGAAATAACTGAAACGACGGCTCAGAATTTAAGCAATTGTTGAACAAGCCAAAGCTGCGCCTTCGGCAATGTACTCCGAAGAGTACGGAGAAACGTTGCCGTGTTCACCATATCAGACTGGCAAAGCATCTCCAAGAGATGGAAAACGAATAGTGAAACCCATGCACGAAGGAGTTCCCACACAGGATTAACGCGCATGGGGACAGCAAGTCGGAAAAGAAAAGGAAGAACAGATGGAGAAAGATCAGTAGGAGTATGAGATGGGAAGGAAGCAAAGCAGACACAAAAGACAGACGTCCTGAAGGCCTAGCTAATGGCTAAAGTAACCTACAGGGTACCCCTGAGGGCGCTGCTCCCTACAACATAAGATGGGCAAACCTAAATGAATAAAATTACCCTAACCCAATGGCCCACCCTACGCCCCCTGAGGGGTCTCCTGCGGATTATTATATTGTGGGTTTTCCCGCCGCATTAGATACGAAGACTATATAACAGCAATCTAATTTTGCATGACATAGTTTAGAAGTTGAGTCGACCCAAATGATTTTTATTAGAACAATCTCAGCCAGGTGCATCATGTCTGGCAGGAAATAAGGGGCAAGCATCTCCAACTCCACACGGCTCGGCCGAACGAAATCGCTCAGTCCTGCGGCGCAGAGAGACAAAAAACGAAAAGAGAAAAAAATAGAAGAAAGTGAACACTCGTGCGGGGGTCCCTTCCGTGGCCCTACACACGGGAGCAGATAGGAGTCCCATTGGATGGGTTGCTTACCACCATTCGGCTGCCCACTTCGCAGAACAGAAGGGAAAATATAGAGGTCCTATCTAACGCTACAAAGTAGTAGTAGTACAAAATTTTGCAAGCGCATCAGGGACACAATGTCTAGTAGTAGTACAAAATTTACTTGCGCATCAGCGACACAATATCTATATTGCGCCGAACTATTCCTGTGGTTTAATACAGGCTCGTGAGCCACTACTGCGCGAAGTACGTCTCGTTTCAAATTATCAATGCTTTTTGTTTCTGCTTTTCTGCCGCTAAGTCGCAGATTCAAAGTGGTTAGTGCGCTACTGACAGGAAAAAGGCTCAAGTTGTACATCTCCAACCCCCGGGCATGGCAGAGCGCTTTCGCTCAGCTAAGCCGCGCGGGGGAAAGAAACGAAAAACAAGAAGGTAGAAGTCAAGCGTGAATAGATCAGCCACCTCGACCAGCGGCCCACCTCCCGAAACAGAAGGTAGTATTGAGAGCCTACCTAACTCTACAAAACTAACCTCGTCAGCAGGAACTGTGGTAAGCAGTAACATCCCCTGCGGAGAGGGCACTAGGGACCCTTGGGATTGTGAGGCCAAAATATATTGTGGCAGGAAAAATGTCCGCCAGAATATACCCCTGAGGGCGGGACTCCTGCGGAAAAGGACCTCGGGTTTGCCCCTGGTTTCGCAAGGTCCATATAAATTCAGACAGGAATAGGGCCCGTCAGAATATACCTCTTAGGGCTATTTCAACCGAATAAGTATTATTCATGAAATCACGGCTACTAGGTTTCTATCATATAAATAAAACTTTGCTCATCATTGCCAGACGTTGCTTTCAGAGGGAAAGTGAACCAGTTACAAATAACATCGAGGTGAAGAAAACATGCTATGTTATTTATTAAAATATATTTAAAGCAAATCCAACATTACATTCGTTCCCACTATATTAGCCACTTTAGAATAATCAATGTAAGCATAAAACACTGCGGCTGGTAAGGATAGTATCTTGTCATAAGGCATAAGAGAAAAGATATTATTGGGATAGTAATGAAGATACAGATTGTATCAGAAGCATTTTGATAAATTATACAGGGAATTTCCAAATGGTTAGTGACCATGATAGCAGTAAATTACTGTTAGTCTTCAATATGTGGTTTAGATGAGGAATACATGGAAAAGTGGAATTAGCAATGTAACGATGACGTACCAAGGAAGTTAATCAATGCTTAATTTTCGGAAAATTACAAGTGGATATATTACTAGTACTTGTGCTTCTATAAGTTCAGCTCTGAATCGAAACCATTCCGACAAGGTGCAATGAAATTTGAAAGTGGTGAGAGCACAAGAAAGCTTTGTGCGTGTTGAGTACAGAACCAAGGGTTCGAAAGATGATCCCACTAATGACACAAGGTGTACCCTCTAAGTAACTAACAAATACAACCTTTTTAAACCAAAGACAGCTTTAATTTCACAGAGTAAATGCAGTTCTCGACTCTCAACCAACTTCAACTTGTACCTATCAAATATGGAAAGATCACCCATATACTCGCACCTTTGTCTTCAATCTAACAACATAGCACGAATCTTTGATAATATTGCACAAAATAGACACCATGGCATAACCTTTAAATCTATAATTTTGATATTCGATAGGATTAATGGCCACTTTTGGATCCCAAATACATCTGGCCAACCAACAGAGCGTTCATATAAAAAATCCGCGCACACTTCAGAAGAGAAGGAATTCACACCAGCCAGAAAAAGGCAAAATCGGAGCCTTTGATAACAAAACGTAAGCTAAGTTGTGGTACACGCTATACCCATAAAAAACCGATCATAGTTCTAATCACTACAGTAAGAGTTAAACCATCTCTACCCAGAAAAACAAGAGTAATGAAGAGAAAAGAGATCATAAAGGAAACACAGGCCAAGAGCACAATCCTTAGAGCAAAAAACTAACGAGAGTACAAAAGGAGATATTAATACTGATGAATAGCGCCCCTATGGGAACAACAGAATAAGGACGGATGAAACATGGAATGACCAGTGAAATACGGGAATAAAAGATTTTAGTAAATTTTACAACAAGAAACGTTAAGCTACGTTGACAGTCTGGCATGGAATGCAAATATTGGCTTGGAACAAATATGATTCGGCTGATAAAAGAGAAAAGTAGAGAGAATGTTAGTGAAGATTCCTGAAAACCCTTTGCATTTCAAGTATCCGGAATGTTACATACACATATATAAATTGAAGGTATGACATTGTACAGCAAAGCATAGTGACCACATGTTCTACAAGTCGAGAATGTATGTAAGAACATTAATAAGCATCAGGAATTGCTAACTTAGTTTTGATAGAACTCGACGTGGGGCACTAACATAGTGGCGAGTACCATTTATGCAAGAGCTAATTACAATAGTCATAAACACAACAGACAACGCACCAATCATAACCTTACAAGAGTACAAAAATATAGCACAAGCACTACGGCTAGTAGTCAAGTGTATCACGTTCACCTTAAGGAAGTTTCTGTACCTACTTCATTGCACTAACAATCTAAAATATTACACGTTTAGTACTAAGAACACAACATCTACAATGTTGATATTATCCGAAAAAGAACGTTTGTGGTCAGACACGCACCTATAATTTAATCCTGTTAATGAAAAGTATCGTTAATTTGATCACGATTATCTGTATTTAATATCTTGGGTTTGTGAAATAAAATTTTACCCATAGCGACAGTCCGCATACGGCAGGGTCACGGGAAGCCACTTCCATCTGGACAAAACTTTGGTTCGAATTTAGAAATTAGGCAAGACGCTTAAGGTAAAATACCACTGACTCGTTTAATGTCAAAAGAGCTCAGAGGCAAGAGAATTACAGTAGATTGTACTTTAACTAACCTGTTCATGATACATAATTTATATCAGAGTAAATTTATGGTTTCGAATATATTACGAAAACTGTTCCACCTTTCATTCTGAAAGATCTGTGAAGTACGAAAAGTTTGAAATCTGCAGCAGAATTTGGTTCAACGTGTCCAGATATCAGTACATATTATTTATTACCACGAGGCGTTACCATCAGAGAGCAAGTTGATGAGCGTAGCAACAAAGCAAGTTTTCCTCTACCTCAACACAGCAAATTTTTGCTTACGCTGTTTCGCGCAGCGATTTATATTGCCTTTAAGTAGAGAGACTGCCGCAATGTTTAGCTTGTTCTGGGAATTGTAAGGTGCAACACCATCTACTTACTTCTGAAGCTAAACCCATTAACTACTAGCGTTACCACATGATAACTCTCAACTTAGTTTGCTTCTGGGTCGTCCAGTGTTACTCGAAATCTGCATTCCTTGTCAAGCCTGCTTGTTCAAACAATTTACAACAAAATAGGTTAATGTGTAGGAGAAAGTAGTGGGACGTAAGCGATGCAGAGGCATCACCTTCGCGTCGCATCGCTCGTCTCACAGGGCGTTACATTTCACAACGCACAGTTAGATGTCAGTAGTACCTTTGCCAACCTTTATGAGATGGTAACATGGCAAATTTTTCAGTACCGTAGGTATTGTATTCAATTGACAACAGACACAATACAATGTTAATAAACACATGCATGGTATACAGTTCTAGTTAATCACACATGTTCAATACATACTTCAGTAATTTCTAATAAAAATAACTAGGTTGCTACACTCATCGTAACAACACTCCTAATTACTATGGCATATCCCAAACCATTATTTGTATTTTCTCCACGGAAGAAGTAGAGTTTTGCAAATGGCGTGGATAAATGTATGAATAAGGTCTGGCCCGTCAACAGTTTGCATGGGCGAGTTACTACAGAGGTACGGCTCCGGCATGCACTGGTTCGTGCTGCAAATATTTCTCCTTCAGGGCACAGAGAACTTTACGGCTGCAGTCGACCACAGATTGCCTGATCATATGTAAGGTAGGGAACCCCCCCCCCCTCTCCGAGTAGACTAAGTGGCAAATTGCCGAGCTCCAAGACATTGTTTCCTGACTTGTGATAAAACATGCAGCGGCTTTGCAACAGCAAGTGGGGCAACATCGCTCATTACCAAAGGTATATTAAAACTAGAGCACTCTGAGAGCGCATACCTCCGCCAAGCGAGGCAACAGTAACAAAAAATTCAAATTGGCTCTGAAACTATAATTTTCTTTGTATAAACTCGAAAATCTAATGATTTGTGTCTTTTGATAGTAATAACAGCTTGCGCAATATTCTTGAAGATACGTTCATAACTTTTTGAGTTAAACTGCTAACAAACGTTATGACAAACATGAGTCAAACATACAAACGAACATACTGAACTGCACCAAAATTTAATCATTAATGTCATTTAACATTACTAACAATCCCTAAAAATTTCGTCAACATCCATTCATCATATTTTGAGTTATTGTGCTAACAAGCATAAAATTAAAAACAGTGACAAACGAAAGAACAAATGGATGGAC
Organism: Parhyale hawaiensis; assembly: GCA_001587735.2. Classification (NCBI taxonomy): domain Eukaryota; kingdom Metazoa; phylum Arthropoda; class Malacostraca; order Amphipoda; family Hyalidae; genus Parhyale; species Parhyale hawaiensis. Next base: position 50,271,269 of record LQNS02000211.1, read on the forward strand.
ATATCTTCACCAAAAGTTAATAATCTGTTCCTCCTAACATACCTAACAATCCCTGTAAATTTCGTCCAAATCGGTTCAAACTTTTTGAGTTATTTTGGTGACAGATAGAAAAACACGACGAAAACATAACCTCCTTGGCGGAGGTAACAATAACGGTGTCTTCGATTTGCCACTCTGATTCGCACATGGTTTCAGCTTGGCTATTCGAGTACATTTGAATCATGATCATCGATGTGACGTCATGCTAATTCATTATGAAAATTTGTTTACGCCCACCTAGCTAATGTAAAGCTGTTCTAGAAGTGGAAAAGGGAGGGACACATAGTATATTGAGAGACACCTGAAAGCCACCACGCATGATGGTGTTCTCACACTGTATTAACTCACATGGGAAGAGCATTTCGGTAAAAAAAAAGAGAACAACATAAGAAATAATTATTGCAAAACAGAGTTGAAGTTTTCCTTTTCACTTCGTACCTTGGCGATCCAAGAGAGTAAGCAAAAAGGGAATACAGTATTGTGTCGAGACAAAACAGTAATGTGCGTATTGTTATAGAGTAGTTCAAACCTCAGTTTCGGCTACAAAGGAGACTCACATAGGAAGAAACAAGAGACATTAAGTCTATCGATAGAAGTGTGAAACCCATGCACTATGCAAGAGGGTGTTCCCAGACAGGATCATCGCGCATGGGAACAGCAAGTAAACAAAGAAGATGTATAGGAGAAAGCATCATCTGTAGTTGTAAGAAAATGGAAAGAAGCAAATTGGGAATATATAAATTATTTATTATGGGTCTACATCTACACTCTGGGTGTGTGTGTTCATTGGAGGCTCTCTAGTCTCACAGCTAATATTATGAGTTGGCTGCAATTCAACCGCTTGCGACCCAGCGCCAACTAAACAAAACTAACGTTATTTAGTTCTCGTCCTAAGCCGGTTCTGCAAGTAATAACTTTGAATGGTAGCGCACTTGAGTGGGTTTATTCCTTCAGATATCTAGGACAACCAACTGAAGTACAGTAAGCATATTAATCAGTTATGCAGCCGCGTTACGTAATGCATGGGGGAGTCATTTATGTCATCAAGAAATATTTACACCAAAATAGTCTGGTATCATTATATTATGCTCTTGTATATTCACACTTGGTTCAGAATATCATCATTGGGGAGGGGCTTCAGTGAATTTATCGAGACCTTTGGAGGTCGCCATCAATAACGTGCTGAGGAACATTCTCAGGGTCAAGAGGAACGCCAACAATGTGCCGCTAATGTCCGTAAACGAAATGTACGTTACGCTCGATCTACTGCGACTGGATGACATGTATGACTACTTTCTTCTGATGTTCTTAAGAAGTGATGTATGTATGATGATGTACCGAATTTTGTTACGCTATGGTGATATGGTGCCCAATCACGACCATAACGCTCGTAATCAGAGGGCGTAACCTTCCTAATACCAGACTGGAAGTACAAAAAAGATTCACGATCTTTCAGAGGACACGATGCTTCAATTCAATGCCAGACGCAACCAAGTTTCAAAAAAATGTTCAAAGTTTACATGCACTTGGTAAATATTAGCATGACCAAGAGGCACCTCAAATCGAACCATCTCGAGTTACTGAGATAAGTTTTAGATTTACTCGTTGTATAAGCTTCTTAATAAATTTCCCATCTATTTTATTTGTTTACTGTATAGGTTTAGTTGTATAAGAACTGTTAACTAGATAGCTTCTTAACAGCTTTTACTGCAAAGTTCGATAGTATAATTAGATAGGCGGCAGTAGATGAACCAATAGGCCGATTCCTAGAGAGACACCGGAACTTACGCCCCGGCCCTCTATGAGCTATTGCCATTGTGTTAGTAGGATATAGAGGACTGGAGAAAATAGAAACAAAGGGAAGCATCCCTGCCAAAGAGACGATCATGAACGCACGCAAGTACGATCAAGAGCCGCTAATTTTTCGGCTGGGAGGCGTCAAACTGTGTAGTTGGAGCGGGAGAGAGAAGAAGACGGATCAAGGTGGCCTCAGAAGCTTTGGCCGTTAAGAGTTAGCGACTCCTGGAGTAGGAGTGCTTAGCTGTGGAGGATGTCTCTCCCAATGTGTGTCCAGACGATTTTTAAATGCGTTGACTGACTCCGCACTAACAACTGTCGCAAAAAAGTTAGAATCCGAGAGCTCATTTGGCGTAAAGTAATATTAAAATATGTATTAGAGCAATTTTATCATTTTCTAGGTGTGGATATTTTGATTTATATCAATTTCATTTCTTGTTAGCACATTTTGACTTGTAGATTCTATACTTTCTGTACATACATAGATCTAGTTAATTTTAGGCTACTTCTTTCTGCATTGGTCGAAATGCCAGCCTAATATGAATTTAAAGCGTGATGTATGCCCCACAAGTATTAATAATTTTAGATGGGCCTGTTCTCATACATTAGACCTAATTTTAAGCCTTTGTACAATATGTAATTACTGTATAATGAGAGCAATAAATCGTATCGCATCTTACTTACTGCTCACTTAGCCGTTTCACGTTACGCTGCTACCCACGGCAACAGCAGACCTCACGTGCTGCACAGTTGTGTTGAGGGTCCCGGGAAGGACTCGGCTCCAGGTGAGCAATTTTTGTGCAAGGCGCTCGGCGCGCAGAGTCAGCAAATTTGCATAGCCCAGCTACTGGGGGGGGGGGGATACTTACCTTATGGTAGGAGGCTCGGGTCGTTGAACTTTCTGCTAAATGCGCCTTAGTTCTTAGCGACCCGTGGTCGGCTGCAACTGTACTTACTCCTCTGAGACCAGTTGGCCATTATCTGCCGCACGAACCAGTGCGTGTGGAATTCCCAAAGGCAGGTACAGTCAAACTTGACTTTACTCTTTTTATCTTTAGTTTTTCCAGCTGCGCGGGGTTAGAGTGTCGATGGCTTTCTTCCACTCGGGGCGGTTCCGAGCCAGGACCTCGCCAGCTCCCAGAGTTCTCAGGTCTTCGTGACCTGTCTTAAGCTACATAGAATTGGCTAACGCTGAAGTGGCACATGATGTCGGAGAGGTTTGAAACACTGAGCCCTATTTGTTAACCCTTCCAGGGGCATCATGATCCAGTATGAGATTAAGTTTGGCACTTTAGAAGAAAAAAGTAATGCAGATCTTATGCAATCGGCTCTTTGCACCGACTAGGAATGCTCATGACACAATTTTGGATTCTTTATTACGTCTCAAAGCTCCCGCCATCTGGCAAATCAAACCAACTTGAGGTTAAGCTCAAGTTGGTTTACAAATAAAAGTGATGCATCGAAGGCGCCTTAAGCCTAATTTGTTCTTGCACTTCCCGTAATAATAACAATATTATTGTATTTGATACGCGCAATACAAGTTACACTGGACAATGAAGCGTATAAAGTTACCAAAAGAGCTCCACTCTCTCAAGAGTAGCAATAACCCTATCATGAAATGAAAATCAAGATCTAACGAAAACTGCACTTGGTAAAGTGTGGCAATAACCTTAGTACAAATGGAATGCAACAGATCTCGTAATGCTTGGTCATTAGTTAAACTATATATAAATTTGCAAAGATAAATGCAGAGAATCACATTCATACTCTTAAACATAACGTTTGAGATTTTTTTGTTAAGAAATATGCAAAAACTTTAGGATGTAACAAAAAAATTACCACACTTGTCAACGAACTAAAATCGCAAAGCTTTCTCAGGAAAACGAGCTTTTGCACATAACATTGCAAACAAAATATACAGCGAGGACAGAGCAGAATAGACAAAGCACTCGGCATAACAACGAGGTTCAAAATTTGCAACATAATGACTGTGGCTTCCACCAACACGGGTGGACCACCTTTTGATTTTAACGATAAAAACACCAACTGAAAAAAGAAAAAAATAATAACACAACCAATGTAACATGACCCGGGCAAAATTACAACAAGTACTGCACTTAGTCTCTTCGTCCAGAAAACGCAACATGACGTACAAAGACAGGTGCGCCATACTTGGTGGCTACGGTCTTAATTATTCGGATATAGTGACGCACACATTCTACGCAACCAACAGTGCTTACTTAGTCTTTTCAGGCCAAACTCAAAAGTCATTATTTATTCAAGCGTTTCTATAAGTACCGAGACAATCCCCTGGAGTTAAATACCTTGTACCCTAGTTGTTTAGACAGGACACCAGTAGTAGCTACAAGTAACTAGCGTTGAAGTTCGACTATGAATGTAGATCATAGCCATATCTATAAATATAGAAAAGCTCAAATGTTAAGTCGATTATTATTATTATAACAGTTAACAGAACTGCTAATTTAACGAAAGTAAAACTCAGACTGCCTAAAATGGTCGGGGCTATAATAGAAAATGGTAGATAAAAAATAAAAAAAAAATCAAAATTACAGCACACTACCAAATAAAACACGTCTCTACCAAATTCACCGTCAAAAGCGCAAGCATTTAATATAAAAAGACTTAAAACACACACACATTCAAATCACTTAGGTTTTTCAAACGAACGAGAAGCTTCATATTCCCCGTTAATCACTGTGTAAGACTTCCTAACGAGTGGCAGCCGCGATGGGAAGAAACTTACGAAGAACTTCTGCCTATTCCATAAAAGTTATCACTCAATTTGACGAAGAACTTGCACCCCGCAAAAAGTCATCACCCTCCATTCTTTAAGCGCTTAGACCACTAAATTACCGATTATAATCACTTCATTAGCCATATTTTCCAAAACTAAAGTGAAGGGTAGCGCAGTCCCCGTAACAGGGTAGGCAGGACATCGTCCCCTGCAGAGGTGAAAGCGTTGCAACTGCACAATACCTTTCAATTAACGCTTAGAAGATGAAGTTGACGAAGTGATCGTGTCATGAGGCCGTAACAGTGTCAAGTAGAGGCGAAATAGTGTCAGGCAACGCATAAACAGAAACAAATTTCCTTACACACTTTCCGTCGAGTCCACTGGAACAGAAGGAACCTCCAAAGCAGCAGATGTCACATGATAAAACCAGAAGCGAAGACTTAGCGTCCGTAACGGCAGCCAGAACTAGAGTCATACTTCAGTAACTTGATGCCAAGTTACGCTCTCCCTCCACTCTTACCGCCACCACTGCTGCCGGTGTCGCTGAGCAGTCTTTTGATAATATGCACCTGCAACGTGTAGCATTCCAGAACCAAATTAGTATTAGTGCCATACTCATACATTCCAAGTTTAGCCTTGTGCTACTGAAACTAAGCTCTCGTACTCTTTTTTTTCCGAATTTAACACAGGGTTATGCAGTTGCACGGATCAAATCCCACGCCGCCTGCTGGGCCCAGGAAGTTTTAGACTCGGACTCCCTAGACCTCAAAATTGGCTTGACTCTTAATCTTCTATCTTAATATGATAACAAGGCAAATTTTCACAGATTCAGACTCCTGCCCCTCCCCCAAATTCCGCGACTCAGTGATACTGACTGCAAAAAAACTATCAATATTGTCTCTGCCTTTGTTGGTGCTAACATTGGTAGCTTTAACCACTTTGTAAACAGCGATTCTGAGATCTTTGATTCTCTTCTTCTTTCGTTTCTTGCTGGGCTGGTTGCGTGGGGGCTGATAACCTTATGGAGTTTCCTCCGCTCACACGTCGTCAGTCTGGTGTATATTAATAGCTCATGGACGCATCATGTGAAGACCTACTGAACTTAACAGTCCTGCGCTGCATGGGTTGGGCAGTGTGGTTACTGCAGTCGGTTTAATTACTCATGGGCGAGTTCTTCCTTCGAACTCACGGTTGCCAAGTCGGAGTGGCACACTTTTTGAGTGTCAGATACCAGTGTGTACCAATGAACCTATTTTGTTTACCAGTCGGTTCGTTCGATTCTGAAAAGAACCTATTACACGACTCTGAGCCTAGCCCAGATACCATTAGCCTAACCAACAGGTCTCCACTTCTGACGGCACCGTACACTGGTTTGGATATTCATGCCCTTATTAGTATATAGCTATAATGAGCTCAGCTACCTGTCCGTGGGGGCCCGGGCGTGAAGTTTTAATATCAATAAATAATAAGAGGCATGAAAATGTACATGCAGAACAGGCAAAAGGCGGGGATCAGGCTAGTTAACAATATTGGTCAGAATGCAGGGTTGAGTTTTTGAGGGCCGAATGGGCATTGCGCAAACAAAATAATTAATTCATAGTTAGTTTAAGCTGCCTTACCAACAGGGGAAGAGAGACTGAAAACACGATTGTGTTCCTACACAGGATCGACGCGCATAGGCACTGCACGTCGGGGAAAGAAAGAACAGAAGAAAATATCATTACTAAGAGTAAGAACACGGAAAAAAGCAAATCGGGCACGGCAGAGAGAGGTATTCCAAAAGCTTAACTAAGGCTATGGGAAGCTGCAGGGTCTTCCTGTAGTGCAATAGCACTGGCTCTAGCTACAGCATGAGCAATAACCGTACTCTTGAAAGGAACCTCCTGTCACAAGACGGAGTAAATGCCACATGTATATATGACCTAAGTTTGATTCTGTGCACATTGTGCACAGACCGGGACTGAACCTACGCCACTAAAAATGATTTCGCTAAAGGCCGGAGCTTATTAGTAGTATTGAGAGGTAGCTATTACTAGCGCTGCGTGCAATACACGTGACTCGCGGCGGACTCGCATCGTTTACCCGGACGTGAGAGCAAACAATGGCCGGGGCTTCCATCAGTGTCTACAAGGGACAGACCTGGATTGAATTTCGCTGGAACGGGAGTCAACAAAAATGACTTGGCGAGAGCCGACCGAAGCTGGCTGGGTCCAGGGTGGCAATAAAAGGATGGGACGGGACGGGCCGGGCCTCGGTCATTCTATACAGCAGTGGTTATATGATATATATCAGTACTAAATAATAAATCACGTCGTGTTTTTATTTATTTACAGCTATATTTATATCTTTCCTGTCACGCTCTATGGGAATAAGATAGGAGAAAATTCAGGTGCCGAAGACGGTATCTTGGATACGGGAGTCACACTCGGGCGCTCCAGCTGAGGGACCTGAGCCTGCCTGCAAGGTCGTGTCTGGACATGTTCATTGTTCTGAGTTGCTACGGGAGATATCACTTATCTACGCCTCATAACACACTGTATATATATACAATTTTTTAGGTAGAATGCTGAACTTTAATTAAAGAAGCCTTCTGAACGATAATGAGCACAGGAGACAGCGGGGGTTTTCCTGAAAGGCTAACTCACTGCCGTCATTTACAATGACGGCTCGGGACACTGGTACCTACTAACATACCTCACATTTGTCACACTTTACATTACATGATAGTAATCATAAGGCACAAGTAGTGGCTGTGGTACAGGCATGCTCAGCTTTATGAACAATATGTATTGAGAACAAACGTTAGTAACGCGAAACATTTCTCACTTGGGCTACAACAACCATTCGGCCAATAGTTAATACACTTACTTCACTTTCCATTAAAAAAATACACTAATCTTTCAAGTAGTTACCTATAGAACGTTCTCTGCATTATCCTATACTTAAACCGAGACACGACTCAACCAATGGTCCGAGTTTCTCCCTAATTTAGGTGGCATTTTCGCTCTTAGAGTAGGCAAGCCTGTAACACAAAATATCTAGAGCTCTACGGGAATCATGCGGGGTATTTTGCCCCTCAAAGTCTTTCGAGTGCGGTTTTTTTCTAAATTTAGGTTCTCATGATTTCATTTCACGACAGATGACGCGTGCAGGGTCAGATAATAATAATAATATGCTTTATTAGGTACACATATGGAATGGTACACAGGAGACAGCTTAATACTAAAGTTGCATTAGATACTAAGACCAGGTAATACTATCATTAATAACTATATATACTGCATTGCGGCCCATTGTTTGGCCGCTGCTCGGAAAGAGATCAGAAACGTTTGCTAGCCACCAAGACGCCCCAACTAACCTGAATTACAGACGAGGCTAACAAGGCTAAACAAAGTCCAAGGCTCCAGTAGAAGATCCAAATGTCATTGTCCAATAGCAGCTGATAATCTCTGGCTTCCCTTGCCCTGCTCAGCGCCTGGTGCTGTCGCATCACGTTAATGCGAGTGTCCACCCAACGGAGACTTTCCTGTGGAGAAAATACACACCATTTAGGACATGAGAGATTGGCGCTGTAGCCAGAGTTGCGGAGTTACCTGGCGAAAAGCCAACTCCAACTCCAGGGTTTAACTCTAGCAATAACTCTCTGTAACCTTCCCTAGGTAATAACTCTTTAATCCTTACATAAAAACCGACTCGACTTCACACGCTCCAATTCTTGGGTCAATTAAGTGCAAAACTCAAAATGAAACTCCTGGCCCCAAAAGTTTCTCCTTCCTTCCACAAACGCCTCCGAAGCCCTGGCTCCCGCATGGTAATAATGCGGCTCTCCACCCAGCGGAGGCTCTTCTGTTGAAGTGTACAACTTTGGCATGTGGTAATATGGTGTCGCATCTTGACATGGACCATTTCACGACGGGGACTTGATTTGCAATTCTATTTGGAAATGTGCAATTATTGAGTTAGGTACCTAATGGGTGTGTCCTGAGATGCCAGTTTTCCATTGCCAGTTGATGCAGAGGTTTTAAAAGCTTGCAGCTGATCAGACAGCTAGAGCTAATTTCAGGAGAGCGATCTTTTCGACACTAATGCGTCACCAATCAAGAGGTAGTGAACGCAAGTGTGTACCCCGCATAGACTCGCGTTTCTAAAGCAACATGACAATGCATTGTACTAGAACTGGCAAGAGATCGGGAATAGACCCGGGCAAGATGAATGCTGTATGACGGATGGATGTCACCGCTTAGCAGAATGGATAGGGGGAGAAAAGGGACAGCGGAAGGGGAAAACAGGTAAAGAAGAGGCTGCCTCGACAAGAGCGGGCAGGTCGTCGGCAGAAAGGACCTGTCCGTGAAGGAAAAAACACGAGATAGCGAAAAAGAATAGTGGGAGAAAAGAGTAGGAGAGAGAAAGGAGCGCCACAGTGACCCGCAGAGCCACTCCAAACGGTGAGTGCCTGCGTTTGGGCCACGGAAGTCCCCATCGCAGCGCTGAGACGACCGCAGGGTCCACCCACGACGAAGTAGCACACGCATCTGCTCTACTTCCTTTGGCCTTCCAAGCAACCCGCGGTATGAATAAAGCTAAACCCCATGACCGCACGGTGGCCTTGCTGATTGACTTCAGCAAAGCGTTCGACACCGTTCCCACTGAGGGCCTCCTCTCCTCACTTTCCAGCACCACACTCCATCACAACGTTGCTAGATGGCTCGCGGCTTACCTCAGGGGTCGAGCAGCCTGCTGCCTCTATAACGGTTCCCACTCCCAGTTCCGGGCTGTCAAGGCGGGGGTTCCTCAGGGCTCGGTCATCTCGCCCTCCCTGTTCAACCTCTACGTCTCTGACTTTCCCATCCCTCGGGACCAGCTCTGCTACCCCTCTGTAACATCTTACGCC
>LQNS02000211.1:50280779-50298655 GCA_001587735.2 Parhyale hawaiensis
ATTAGATAGGGGAAAAATACAACTAATAAGATAGGAGAAAATTCAGATTTCAAAAGGCGAAAAAAAAGTTGAGTACCTTGGAATCTTTTTCTTCAGTATTAGATAGGGGAAAAAAGAGGAAGCCAGCGGGGGTTTTCCTGCAGGGCTAACTTACTGCCGTCATTAATCGCACACGTGCACCAGTCATTAATAACCCAATATGCCGTCATTTACAATGACGGCTCGGGACACTAGTAAAGCATATTATTATTATTATATTTATATCTTTCCTGTCACGCTCTATGGGAATAAGATAGGAGAAAATTCAGGTGCCGAAGACGGTATCTTGGATACGGGAGTCACACTTGGGCGCTCCAGCTGAGGGACCTGAGCCTGCCTGTAAGGTCATGTCTGGACATGTTCATTGTTCTGGAGTTGCTATGGGAGATATCACTTATCTACGCCTCATAATACACTGTATATATATACAATTTTTTAGGCAGGATGCCGAACTTTCATTAAAGAAGCCTTCTGAACGATAATAAGCACAGGAGACAGCGGGGGTTTTCCCGAAAGGCTAACTCACTGCCGTCATTTACAATGACGGCTCGGGACACTAGTACCTACTAACATACCTCACATTTGTCACACTTTACATTACATGATAGTAATCATAAGGCACAAGTAGTGGCTGTGGTACAGGCATGCTCAGCTTTAAGAACAATATGTATCGAGAACAAACGTTAGTAACGTGAAATATTTCTCACTTTGGCTACAAGTACCATTCGGCCAATAGTCAATACACTTACTTCACTTTCCATTAAAAAAATACACTAATCTTTCTTGCAGTTACCTATAGAACGTTCTCTGCATTATCCTATACTTAAATTGAGACAGGACTCAACCAATGGTCAGAGTTTCTCCCTAATTTAGGTGGCATTTTCGCTCTTAGAGTAGGCAAGCCTGTAACACAAAATATCTAGAGCTCTACGGGGATCATGCGGAGTATTTTGCCCCTCAAAGTCTTTCGAGGGTGGTTTTCTTCTAAATTTAGGTTCTCATGATTTCATTTCACGACAGATGACTCGTGCAGGGTCAGATAAGAAACGGTTGCTAGCCACCAAGACGCCCCAACTAACCTGGATTACAGACGAGGCTAACAAGGCTAAACAGAGTCCAAGGCTCCAGTAGAAGATCCAAATGTCGTTGTCCAACAGCAGCTGATAATCTCTGGCTTCCCTTGCCCTGCTCAGCGCCTGGTGCTGCCGCATCACGTTAATGCGAGTGTCTACCCAACGGAGACTTTCCTGTGGAGAAAATACACACCATTTAGGGCATGAGATCTTGGCGTGGCAGCCAGAGTTGCGGAGTTAGGCCTACCTGGAGAAAAGCCAACTCCAACTCCAGGATCCACGCCAGCGTTAAACTCTAGCAATAACTCTCTGTAACCTTCTCTAGAAAATAATTCTTTACTCCTTAACATAAAAACCGACTAGACTTCACACACTCCAATTCTTGGGTCAAGTAAGTGCTTAACTAAAAATGAAACTCCTGGCCCCAAAAGTTTCTCCTTCCTTCCACAAACGCCTCCGAAGCCCTGGCTCCCGCATGGTAATAATGCGGCTCTCCACCCAGTGGAGGCTCTCCTGTTGAAGTGTGCAACTTTGGCATGCGGTAGTAAAGGTGCCGCATCTTGACATGGACCATTTCACGACGGGGACTCGATTTGTACTTCTATTTGGAAATGTACAATTATTGAGTTAGGAACCTAATGGGTGTGTCCTGAGATGCCAGTTTTCCATTGCCAGTTGATGCAGAGGTTTTAAAAGCTTGCAGCTGATCAGACAGCTAGAGCTAGTTTCAGGAGAGCGATCTTTTCGACACCGGTGAGTCACCAATCATGAGGTAGTGAACGCAAGTGTGTACCCCGCATAGACTCGCGTTTCAAAAGCAACATGACAATGCATTGTACTAGAACTGGCAAGAGATCGGGCATAGACCCGGGCAAGATGAATGCTTTATGACAGTCCAAGCTAAAGGCTGCCTGCCTATTGAATGAACTTGCTGCATCTTAGCGGAATTATTATTAATATATATACACACAAGACTGGCGACGTGAGAACGGAGAAACTCCATAAGGTCATCAACCCCCCACGCAACCAGACCGGCAAGAGATGAAAGAAAGATAGACATTAAAGATCACAGAATCACTTTGTTTACAAATTGCTTAAAGCCGCCAATGCCCGCACCATCAAAGACAGAGAATTAAGACAGTATGGAAACCGTGCGTCCGACACAAAGCAAGGACCCTTGGCATGGCGCTCGACAAGATACAGAAACAGCAACAGACCAGGATATAAGAGTAAAAATGTAATGTATTAGTCTTGGCGGAAACCCGCAGCGCCATGCATAGCACAAGGTCGCAAGACAACACTGAGTCCTCAGCCCCACACAAACATTGCTTCCATGGCGCACAGTGGGGTCACACGCCCCAACGTCACCCTACACTCGTCCATACCTATAGCACTAGCATTGCTATACTACAAGGACCGTGAAAATACTGCGATGGTACGGACACCAGCAACAGCAAGCAAGGAGGAAAAGGGAGGAAGGTGTCGTGAGCTATGAATAGGTCATTAGGTGCACAATATTCTCACTTACAGTGAAATTGGCAACATGAATGTCCGTTTGCTCCAATTCGGCTGTAAACTTCTCCCACAAATCAGGTCTGTGAACACAAACAAGGAGCTAAGTTAATAGCTAAATACGTTATATTTCACCATACATTCACTACAACAGCTAAGGCCATAATCAATTACTGCATTATCTAAATGATCAAGCAGTTCACCTGAATAGCTATAATACTAATATGGTCAACAAAAACCCGAGTTGGAAATGAAATTTTCATAACACAATAACCACAGCTAATTCCTAAAAAGGAATCAGGCAGCAGAATTATTCTCAATTACTTTGCAGCACTTGAAACAGAGGAAACTACGCTTGCTCGCATTGTACAAAGCAATAAACTTAAAATGTACAAAAATTAAAAAAAAAACATGGTAAAGATGCATATCATTGCACTCGTATTATTATGACAAGCCATTAGATACTTATAATCATATGCTTAATGTGCAAGGAATCGCGTTTGCATTAGCAAATCACTTAGCGATGCAATTGGACAAATCAGGGGTTTTAAAATCAACACGTAGTTCACCATTCCGAGAACAGGCAACAATATTGCTAGGACACTGTGTTCCATATGTGGCGCACACCACGGCCAACGTTCTAACAAATCAATGTTCAAATGATACATTTAAAAGAGTAGGTATTACTAACCTGAACGTGGTGATATACAGATTGATGAGCTTGTCGGAAAACTTGGAAAATTGGTTATCAATGCATATGCCGTAATAACCTCCTTCTTGCGACACTTCTTCATATTCTGAGCTCTGTTTCCATTCGTAAGGATGGACAACTTGTCCCTTAGGGTTTCGGACGGCAAACCCTGCCATGCCATCACCACCTTTCAGCACCTGAAATGCACCAATAATTACGGGACAGCCGTATTGAACGAAGTCATTCCGACCAAGAGCGTTAGTCAAGATAGATGGTAATATCAGAATGGAGATTTTCTTGGGAGAGCAGCAACAGAATGGAGATTTAGTTGGGACAGTAACAACAGAATGAAGCAAATGTGCTTCCCAAACGTTGCCAATGCTAAATTACTTGTAGCAATCAAGACTGGCCTGCGGTTGTTTAATCCCTCATCTCATTTAGGATTCTAGCAAATACCCATTTCTCGACACCCAGATGTGCAGTTTAGTAAAGTTCATAAATTCTTCGGTGTTATCTTGAGGTCACTAGCTCCACGACCCTGACCAGCGATAATTTTATAATTACAAGTCACTGCTATTCACTTTTCATATGCTCGTATCTATTCATGTGACACTGATAGCATTCAGAGCACATACCTCTAGGCCCAGTACAGCACCACCCAGTACAGCAATGGTGAAAAAGGATCAAAAATGGTCAAGTCAAATTGACCACACACTGAGACATGGTTAACAAGTGCGGTTTCGTGGCACTCCTGGGATTTTTCCTTGTTGAGGTAGTCAGAAAGTATGGGGTGTGTTTTTAAGTTGAGAGTCCCACAAATTTGTGGAGGTCGAGATAGATAGAGGATCCCAATATAGCGACGGTTCACTTCACAAAGCGCGACTTGTGGATCATGGTTGTGTATCGTCCGCCTTCTTATGGTGAGCATGACAATGTATTGCTGACGGGCATCATACATTTCTGTCGAGGGAGGGAGGTTAACTTGCTTGGTGATTTCAACTTACCGCATTTGTATACAGGTAGTATACAATGGGGCTGGGATTAGGGGGTTGACTTGATGTTTGCAGCATGTTCTATGGTGGTTGGACTGATTCAGTGGGTAAGAGGGGGAACTTTTTTGGCGTCTAACAACATCTTGGATCTGTTCTTGACCTCAGAGTTAGATGGGGTAGGCGAGGTAGAAATGATTAGCCCTTCTCTCAATGTTCCCGCTACCCTGCTGTGTTTGACAGACCACGTAAGGATGCTCACCTGTGGCACAGTGCCAATAACAGGCTTACTGTGCAGACCCTGTCAGAGTTTTGCTGGGCAGAGGAGATGCAGATGCTGTCAGTTCAGGAGTGTTAAGCTTGTATCTTCGATGTTGTGTGTACGCTGGTGGACTTCTATGTTCCAGGAAGCAAGGGTGAGAGGTGCCTCGTGGAGTGTGCAATCGCCACGGAAGCAGAGTGTGCACAGGCGTGGAGAGACTACAGGCAGATTCAGTTCGTGCATGGTAGGAGAAGCAGGGAAGCAGCTTATGCATTCCAGAAACTTGCTTTATGGTCCAGGCTCTAGGGGGTGTGTGTGTGTACATTGCTCTTTCACGGCTCTACCATATAATTTCCTATTCCATATGATAAGGATATTGAAAAAAAAAAAGTTGGGTAGAATTTTCGTAACTGGTACATTTTTGAGGAGGGGGGTCAAAATTATTAATTGTGGACTGATTATTCTCGTCAGTCCACAAATCAGTCCAAAATTGAGAATTTTTGGCCTCCCCATGCCCCCTCTCAAAAATGTACCAGTTGCGAAAGTTCTACCCAACTCTTTTTCAATGTCATATAGAATAGGAAAATACATGGTAGAGACAGGAAAATACATGGTAGAGATGTGATAGAGAAATGTACACAGAAACCCCCCTAGAGCCTGGACTATTAAGGAATGTTGATTGTAGAAATTTTGTCATCAGGAGCAGGTCACAGTATGAGAGCTTGGTTGGTCAGTTGAGTATCAAGCCCAAACTTTTCCATAGGTAGGCCTATATCCATTGAATGAAAAGAAGGGATTACGGGTGGCCCCGTTGCAGTCACAAAGAGGCTTGGTTGAGGCTTCAGGAGACACGGCTGAACTTTTGGCGAATAGTTTTGTTTGTCTTTTTCTAAAAGGAACCTCACCACCCTGCTCATCAGTAGCGTGACGGAGGGATAGATGATGAGAGTGTAAGGTGCTTTTAGCTCTTGATTCAGGGTCTTGAGAGGGACCTGATGGAAACCATCAGCACTTTTTATGTGCTTGCGCTGACCATTTGATTTTAGCGTTCGTGGGGGTGAGTTGAGAATATTTAAGCTCTTCACAAATTTTCTCCCTTTCCCAACTTAACCATCTCTTATGCGTCAACTTTTATATAAGGTTTATAGCAAAGTCATGGGCCTATAAAATAAGTGCACTCTTATTTACTTTTTCCAGATTTTTTGTCATAACTCACGGTCGCTCACCCCATCCGGCGGGGCGTCTCAACTGAACCCCCCCCCCACCACATGGCTACTGACGATTCAGTTAAAGAAATCTCTGTCTTCAGGTGTGCTTCCTCATGAGTGGCAAGAGTCTACGATTATACCTCTATTTAAAAGTGGTTCGACGTACCAGCCACTGAATATTCAGCCTGTGAGTATAACCTCAGTATGCTGTAAGGTATTGGAAAGGATCATGGTCTGTGAGTAGGAACGGTATTTTGAGCTAAGCGACCTTCTTTCTCCTCAGAAATTTGGGTTTAGGCATTCGAAGGCTGCCAAGGATCAGTTACTCTCTGTGTATTGTGGCGTTGGTGATCTTGTGGTGGATGTTGTTCTTCTGGACTTTGCAAAAGCTTTTGATGCAGTGTCCTATGCGGGGTGGTGGGAAGCTCCGGTCTTTGGGTGTCCATCTTGTTATAGTTAGCTGGATCGAGGGCTTCTTGACAAGGCGCACCATGCGTGTATGTGTTGATGGAATTGACAGTCGTGAGAAGGTCTTGACTGGTGTTTCCCAGGGGGTCTGTTTTGGGTCCAGTGCTGTTTCTCTTGTATGTGAACCAGAATGTGCACGGAATCTCCAGTAATCATGCAGCATTTGCTGATGATTACACACTGTAACCGCAATTTAGTCCTACTGATAAGTGACAAGGTGAAAGCACTATGCAGAAAGACTTAGATTTTATTAATGAAATGAGTAGGTCTTGGATGCTCATGTCAAATCCTACTAAACGTGCAGTGATGAGGTTCTCTCAGCGATTTTCTTTTGATGAGCTTGGATGTTGCTCCATCTACCATTTTGGGAATGTAGTCTCATCATTTGTGCACTCCTAAAGGAACCTGGGAGTAGGTAATTGTAGAGTGGAGACGATGTGTTGCGATACCACGTTCATATGCGGGTTATTGCTGTTAGGGCGTCGGGCTTAGCTAGTAATCTGCTGCACTCTACAATGAATAGAGGTAGGGAATTCATGCTGACTTTCTATGCGATGCATACTATCAGACCCATCTTAGACTGTGCATTGTGTGTCTGTAGTGTGGGCTATAAGGTTGACTTGAGGTTGTTGGAGTCCATGCAGAGAAACTGTACCAGGTATATTGAAGGGGAACAGAGTTTGAGTTATGGTGATCGACTGAAAAGTCTGGAAATATACTCTGTGAAGGTTAGGATATTGCGCAGGTACTGATTTGGTGAAGCAGTGGAAGATATTGCGCTCAGGGAGTGATGTGAGTGGACTGGACAGACTTTTAGTACATGCCCCAGATCAGTGCTCGAGGGGTCATAGATACAGACTCTGGATACTCAAGTGTGTGACAGAACTGAAGTACAGATTCTTTCATGTGAGGTATGAATGTGTGTAACTCTTTGCCAGTGGGTGCTGTAGAGACAGAGTTTAGAGTCATTTAAGAGAGAATTAGATGCTCATCTTGATGCGCAATTGTATGATTTTGCTGATTGGTGATTTTGACTGTGCACTGCATGGGTTCTTGGGAGAGTTGCAGTTTGGGTGTGAGGGGTGTTGTAGTGGTGGGGTAGCTGGTTTGGTTCTTCTGAGAGGGTTGCTCCCCACTTGGGAAGTTGGTTGCTGCGGTATTGGGTGAGGGATGTTGCTACTGTAGTGGGGAGTCAACATGAAAGCTTGTGTTCTGAAGCCGTGATGGAGCTTACCCAGTGAAGCATCTCCATAGCGAGGGAGGGTGTTGGTGATTTGGTTGATGTCAGCAATTTCTTCTGTAGTTTGTTCAGGATGACCAGCAGTTTCAGAAGCAGAATCACCCGCCAATTGCTTCTCTTTAATCCATAATAAAAGTAGCCGTTCCATCTCATCATGTACATCAGTTCGTAGCTTTGAAAAAATGGTGACGCCTTTGGAAGGTTGCAGCTTCTTAATTGCTTCCATCTCTGCTTGATAATTGTGGATATTGTAGAAAGAGTGCGGCCATACTCACTAGCTCTGCTATCTACCAATCACCGATACGGTACAATTACTGCTCATTACTAATTTGTATTTCAGATTATTCATTGTATGTTGAGGCATAAATTTTAGAATATTTTAAGTTGTATCTCAAAACATTCGTGCATTAGAATACTTCGAATGTCAAAGTTCCAATGAGTATGCCAACTGGCCCCAAACAAGGGTATGGCTGCAATTGACCACAGATCATCTTGAGCTATAGGACCAGCAAGACAAGGCTGTTGTTTAACAATCTGCAACTCCTCAACCATCCATTTTGGTTAGGGTGAGTTCTCCTGTAGCAACATTAGGGGAAGTAGACACTGACAGAGCATAGGTATCTAATATGACAAGAGCATTTCAATTTCAGCTAAGAATAGTCACAAGTAGCTTCCCTACGCAAAACTTTAGCTGATGGGGCCACTTAGCTAGTACTGCACAAAAAATATATGGTACCTACATATCAGCAACATGCATTCACTGCCATATCTTACTTTGATTTTTTTTTTTTTTTTGTACACCTCTAAAATAGGCAAAGTGTTGTTAAGCATTCAATGTGGAGAGCGCAACAATTGTATACACAAGAGACGCTGCTTTTGTACTAGCAACTACTGTAGTATGTACCTAGGTACCTAGTTACCAACTACATTGCAAGCTAGTGGTAGACATGTCAATAAAGAATACAACAGGAGCGACTTACAGATTGTCACCCAAATACTGATGGAAACAGTGATATTAGTGATGTTATGGCAGCTATATCAAATCTTGCCTATGAGAGTTTCAGTAAATAGAAGATTACAGGTACCTATGAGTTGTAAAAGTAGGTAGCTATATATATATCTATAAAGCTACCTACTTTACAATTACCTACGACAGTAGGTAGCTACTTGGACTTTGATATAGCCACATCAATTTCCAAGGAGATGAGAATAGTGTAGCAACAGCTAGCAGAATAACATATAACTAGTGGAACCGAATTTTCCCGGACAGCACGGGGGGGGGGGGCGTTCCGGGAAACTAAAATTTCCGGGAAAACAAGAAAATTTCAATTCCCGGAAAACCCCTTTTTTCTGGACGTATGTCCGGTAAATTGAAACTATTTTCGAGAAATTCAATGCTAGAAAAACCTCGTTTGCCACACGTTGATGCACGAAAATGAAACTATTTCCGGAATTGCCATTCCACACAGTATTGTACATTATGTGCATAATAACATCGTAGTACAGTACTGTATCTCCGTAACATAGTGCGTTACCTATGGTATTAATATACAGTATACAGTACATATAAATTCATAGTACCGTAGATAATGGCACTCACCATTTGCAGTGTTGAGGCTGGGGTCACCGTTATTATTAATGTTAGCCATTATGAAAACTACTGTATACAGTACAGTGAGGCTAGGCTCAAATATGTAATCCCCCCCCCAAATAAAAAATTAGGAATAACATTAATGTATTAAATGAGCATTAGTGCTCATAATGCATACATACTGTACAATATGTATGTAGTTAGCCACAGTACTTGATGCATTCGCGTTTGAAAGACTGTAAAGCTGGCCTAGGGGCTAGAGTTGACTTACGAGTTCACCAAGTGATGTTTTCATTAGAAGTAAAAAATAAGTGACTTTTCTAGCCTACTTTTATTGATTACATACAGCACTCAATATTATTCATCACATTCACTTTAAAAACCCAAAATTAAAACCTAAATTTGAATTTAAATCACTAAAATAGCATTTTTCAACTGAACACCACGATGTGCAGACGAATACTGAAAGAAAATGGCGGAGGTTGCCTTCCGATTCCCTGAAGAGACGCTGCGCAATAGGCGAATTTCAGATTTCAGTATCTGCGCAGCGTCACTTCCGGGAATTCTTCTGAAGATCCGGAACTTCTGCCGGACTTTTTCTAGGAAATGAGGAAGTTGTACAGTACTCCGGCTTGGTTTCAGTTTCCCGGAACGTTACGGGAAAACCCCGGAATAGTGAAAAAAGTCCGGGAAAACGAGAAGTTTGGGAAACCAGGTTCTGGGAAAATGGGGTTCCACTGT
This sequence comes from Parhyale hawaiensis, assembly GCA_001587735.2. NCBI lineage: Eukaryota > Metazoa > Arthropoda > Malacostraca > Amphipoda > Hyalidae > Parhyale > Parhyale hawaiensis. The sequence continues at coordinate 50,290,594 of LQNS02000211.1, forward strand.
ACCTACACCTAAATATGAAAAAATTGAGAGATTATAATACATTATTTCCCATTAAAAATAGTGGAAACCTGATATAAAATGGTATCATACATTCATGCTGGCAAATAAAGTTGCTCCAGGATGGGCATACTGATAGTAGCAGTCTTCTTTTCCAGCATCAAGATGAATCCTGTAGTCCATAGCAAGTCCTGGAAATAAAAATGCATTTCAATTTGCAAATAAAGTTAACACATGGTCCAGCCAACAATAACCCAATGCTAGGTCTAACCACCAGAAATATGAAAGTAGTCCAATTCAATGTAGTCAGTCTCATTGAGTAGCTACCATATGTTTGCTGAATGTTGAAATTGAATTTGTAACACATCAGATCAAATACTCATTTCCAATTCTCATTACTAAGCACAATTATAAAAATATGTTAGCTTATGCCACTAATAAGCAAGACCGTAGTTCCTAATTCTAGTTGTGTTTCTCGACACTCTTGATTTGGCCAGCTGATCTCATAAATGTTCCAACAGCAAAGAATTGAACTTTCTCAAGGCTTAGTGATACAGCAAAGCAAAAATAATTATGGTAGGTACTATAGCAATTACAGCTTCCTATTGAAATTGACATTCATGATGGGAGCTTTTTGTTTATTATTTTTCCCTTCCCAAAGTTTGTACTCAAACTCCAGCTCATTGGCAATATGGCAATAGCTCATAGTGCCGGGGCGTATGTTCCGGTGTCTCTTTGGGAATGGGCCTATTGGTTCGTCTACTGCCGCCTATCTAATCTAATCATTCATTAGAGGCACTTCTTGCAACGTTCTTGATCCATAGCTTTTACTTGCCTGCCCCCAGTTTCTCATCATTTGCATGTAATTTTTACTTACTATATCACAGATATTCTTCTGCTTAGTTGTTATTTTATTTTCTTAAAATGCTTTTGAGCAGGGCAGCCAATAAATGCTCACTATGTGCCCTCATATTGTATCTTGGCTATGCATTTTACTACATCAGGAATGGCTTGTATTTCTAAGCCACAGAGACACTGGCCAATTGAATAATGTATTATAAAATCATCGTGATGTGGATAACACAGTGAAAATCGATAGGTAGGACAGTCACACAAGGTGAATACGTCCACTGACATTGGAACTTTACCACCATTTCTTCAATAACTGCATTAGATGTAAAGTTTGAGGATTAAGAGAAATCAGAGTTGGAGATGGACACCCCCTGGTTTCAGGAGTGGGAGCTGGAATTTAGTGCCAAACTCAAACTCCAGAGAGCCATTTAACAACATATTCACTCCAGATGAAATACTAGTGTCTAGGTCAATCTGTTGTCTGTTGTCCATAACCTGATCAAATTTAGGTAGGATTATTCCCCAGTGACAGTAGTTATAGTCGGAGAACTTATTGGTAACCTCATCTACATCTTTGGTTGTTATGCAGTTAGTGTTGGACTGATAGGGTTTCAATCATAATTCCACTGATAGCTACCTAATGACGCAAATGGAACTATCCCAAACATTGTGCATTTATTATTTTAGGTATTAAATTGTGAAAGTGGCCATGAAGGTCATTACATGGATGCAACCTCTACTCTGACTTAGTGGTACACATGCTGAAAACTGTGAAATTACAAGGAAATATCTAAATATTTCATAAAGGACTTATAGGTGAAGGTTTAAGCTATAAAAATATTCAAAAGTTTACTCTGATTGAATTTTAGTTTTTGCACACAAAAATAAAATGTGCCGTGAATGTCGTTACAAAAAATTCGTGACTGTCGCTGACAACATTGCAATTTTAATACAAAGAAAAGACAAATTAATGGAACCAGAGTATCTCTAAGTCATCATAGCTCATTATGACACATTCCAGGGTTGGCAAAAAAGTAAACTATGCTTTTTAGTTTAAATCAAAAGCTATGGCTTTTTGGTTAAAACAAACAAAAAACCATGGTTATTTTGGTTCATTTGTTTTTTCAATATTTTATTTTTCTAGTTCGAGGAATTTTATCCAACATTTAAAGGGTTTTCTACTTTGTAAACATGTAGTTAGCTAATCATCAATTTTAGTCACTTCATACAAAGTTCCTGTTGTAGAAGAATGACTTAAAATAGCCTGTAGGTAGCTCACCCTAACCTCAAAACCAAATCACACATACCCAATGACCGCTCTCTTTAGGCCCTACTGTTGCAAAACCCGCACTAATCTTGGGCAAGTTAGAAAAGACCCCTTCATAACTTTGGGTAAGTTAGGTGAGGCAAGAACTGGTTTGTCTAATTTAATTTTCTTTCAATTTTGCGCATGTTGAAACTGGGCTAAGGGTGAGTAGTGGTTAGGCTATTTACTTTGGCTACATTTAATATCTAAACTGCAGGGAAGTTATGACTTTTAATTATCATAAAATAAAATCCTCTGAGAAACTTGACTACACTTTTTTTTAAATTACAAATAATAGGTACAACTTCACAGATTTGACTAGCTACTAGCTGATTAATAAAAACAGAGTTATGAACCAAAGAAAGTGAAATAGCTGGTAAATCCTTGAAATAACTTAGAAACACTTTGAAGTACAAAGAAAACTCTATAGAAATGGCTAGACCCTAACTAATTAAAAGCAGAGTATTAAACTGAAGAAAATGATATAGCTATATGCCTACATCCTTCTCATGAGCTCATTAGCTATCTAATAGCAACTATAACTACTACTTCTAATTTTCAGAAGCTTCTAGCTCACCAGAATATGAATAACTCATCAATTCAGTTGTGTGACTAAGACTTGAGATTTTCTAGATGTAAAACTGTTTATTTTGCAATTTTTATGAAAAAACAAAAAAGTTGAATAAAAAAAAACACTTTTTTTGGTTGGATTAAGCCATGATTTCTTATTTGGTTTAAACCAGCCAACCCTCACACATTTTTTTCAGAACTAGCAAGTATATACCTACATATATATATATATGGATATACTGGAATATATATATATATATCATATAGCTATATCCTTACTGTAATAAATATCTAAATAGCTAATAACAATAAATAACTTTTATTAAGAACGCAATAAGTTCATAAATACACTTATTAGTACAAAGTGACCAAAGATCAAACTAGTGACTAGGTCCAGTCACATACATATATTGGTCATTTATAGACCAAAAGGCTCACATATAGTCCTACCGTACCTGAAGTAATGCATCAACAAAAACCTCAAGCAGCTACAGGAGAGGTACAGTAAAAAGACAGGGTGGGAAGGTATTAAATAAGTCAGCTCAGGCCTGCGTGCAATGACAAGGAAGCTAATAGAAGTTAGCAGATAATAGGCACATCAGCTAGCAGTTGTTCCGGTCATTGCCTACATCCAGCATCATAACTCACCGCTGCTTGAGCACCAAACTTTGATAATTTGAATTATAGTACCGGTATATCCCCTGAAGCTCGTTATGAGTTTTTGACTCATTTGGAGGCTATATGCACATTTACGAAAGAATATTGAGATACTACGTCATACAACGCAAACACATCACTAGCTCCTGCGTATCTCTGAACGACCACCGCTGAAATATGTCACTGTACTGTACGCAACATGCAACTTACTGATGGCCTGTCTAATGACTTTAGCTGAAAGAGAGCTGCCATATATTGGATAGCAATAAGTTTTAAACAGCTGGATCTTGACATTGAGGGAGCATCTAATAAACTGATGTAATATCTGTTTGCCTATGGCAATAATTAAATGGTAAATGCTTCAAACAAAAAGATGGACTGGGTATGGGCCTCCCATTGGGTCCAACTGTCGCAAACATATTCATGTGTCACCACGAACGGCAGAGCTTAGATAACTGTCCCATGAATTTTAAACCCATATTTTATCGCAGATATATAGATGATACATTTCTCTTGTTCTGTGAAGCGCATCACGTCGATAAATTTTTCAACTACTATGTTACTGCTCAACATCCAAATATTAAATTTAGTTACTTATGAAAAGGAGATAGACGGTAAACATTCAGTTTAGATGCGTCTATATGTAGGAGAAACAATGCATTTGACACTTCGGTATACAGGAAAGAAACATTTACTGGGTTAGGTCTAAGTTATTTCAGCTTTTGCACTTTCCATTTTAAGAGTAACGCTGTCAAGACTTTAATAGCCCGTGCCTTTAAAATATGTTCTTCAGATGCCAATGTTTGTGTTGAGTTCGAATTTCTCCGTAACTTTTTTATATGCAATGAATTCCCTGCATCTTATATAGACTCTAAAATTAAGCAATTTTTATCTCGGAATTTCAGAACCGAAACACCCGCCACCACCGGTAGTGATGCAAATACGGTATAGGTACGTAACCCTTCAATATTTTGGCCAGCAGCCGGAAAAAATGAAAAGCGAATTGGAGAAAATTGTACTTAAATACTTCCCAGATAAGAAATTTATTTTTGTACTAGTTAATAAATTTACGATAGGCTCTTTTTTTCAAATTCAAAGACAGGCCTCTTAAAGCAACTCTACGCTCTGTGGTATATCAATTTTGTTGAACGTTCTGTGGGTCTACGTACATAGGTTTAACTGTGCGTACTATTATGACCAGAGTTTGTGAACACAGCGGAAGGAGTGCTCGTACCGGAAGAATGCTTGTTAGTCCTCCTCATTCCATGGTGAGACAGCATGCCGAACGGTGTGGCGTCCCAGTCAGCCTCGACAATTTCACCATTTTAGGTAGGCAATTCTCGCCTGTTTGCATATTTTAGAATCCCTGTGCATTTTCAAGTTGAAGCCTCCTCTCAATAAAATGCAAAGCGCATACCCGGTGCAACCATTAGTTTTTTTTCTGTCATTCAATGTTCCGATTTATGTGTGTCCATTGCAATTTTTACTTGTAAGCTTTAGTCTTTGTTAGTAAATTTCTTATATTTTATCTCAACAGTTTTGCCAATGATGGGTATGACACCCGATACATTCGATTTTAGTATACGATGATACGTAACTACCGCCTTCCTTGTGAACCTGCGATGCAGATGAGTTCTAGATATAATTTTCTTCAATGGCTTTTAAATTCTCATTTGTTAGAATTTGCTGAAATTGGATCTGAGAAAACTTTCGTATATTTTCATAGCTTAAACTTTCATCTATAAGTCCTTTTATAAAATATTTAGTTTTCAGTATGTGTACCACTAAGTCGGAGTAGAGGTTGCATCCATGTAACGACCATCATGGTCACTTTCACAATTAATAAGCAAAACAACACTAAAGGCAGAATGCTCGGGATAGTTCTATTTGCGTCATTAGGCATAAATACAATTAGGGTCAAAACTATACCAGTCTTCTTGCATAAAATCCAGAGATGTAAATAAGAGTTTACCAATAACTTACTCCGAATGCAACGACCATCACGGTGGAATGACCCTTCATGCAAACAGGATGATTGTGTCACACAACATTGTGGCTACTAAGTCAGACAGTTGCTTGATGTTTTTGTTATCCTTCCATCTGCTAGCAGGGACGAGGAAGCTTTCATTTTAGCAATAGGGGCAACAACAAACTTTGTGTGACTGGCTGGAAACTATGTCCACTTCTTTTGGCCCCAATGAGCAGAACTTCAATAACCCAATGTCAGTACTGGGGTGATCTTCTTTTAAGATGGTAGGGTATATGCCTCTCAAAGGTTAAATATCATTAGCCGCTTAGGAACAGTTTTCTTTTCTCCAGTTGCAGGGTCCTTCAGTCTTATTGCATCTTTTTGGCTGGTTAATTGCCTAAAGATGTCATATTTTATAGAACTCTAAAACCTTGGCTTCAACTTTTTCTGTAATAGGTACCTCTTGTTGGTCTAGGTGTAGGAGGAGAGAGTAAGGGAAGTCGAGCAATTGAAGCAATTTACGATGCAACATAGTTACGTTTTCTTGGACTTTTTGGAAGAGTGATGGCTACAGTTTAATGTTTTGCCTAAAGCCTGTCGAGTAGTAGGAGAATATCTAGAGGTTGAAGCTTGCGCTTCAGGCTCTTCAAAACAAGCATATAGCTACTTTTACTTACTCACAAAACTGTTGCAGTTGGATAGTACTCATTCTCTTCACCCTTTAGAAAGCCTGCCCACTAAGATTTTGCTCTGTAGCTAATCTTTACACTTTTCTTGATTTTTCCGACTATTTGTTCACTGCTTTTCTTCTGACCATGGTACCTACCTTCTAGATCTTTCGGTAGGTGTGGGAGGAGCCATGATTGACGTCTACAGTAAAACCCCTCTAATCCGCACCCCAATAATCCAAAACCCTCCCTTATCCAAACATCTCATTCTAGTTTGAAATGCTATCTGAACAAGTGAGCATTTTTCGGATTAATGGGGTAAACTACGGAGATCCCACAAATACCTCTGTAATCCGTGCAAGGCGCTTCTCATTTTTCGGATAAAAGAGGCAATGAGCGAAAAATCTGCGCGAGGTGCTGCGCAGAAGGTACGAACAATCTCTCTATAATCCGTATTAGTGCGGAATAAAGAGGTTTTTTTCGGATTTGTAAGTACCTCGGTAATCCAAAATCCTCGCTAATCCGTCACCCCCTTCCCCCTGTGCTGTGCGAATTAGAGGGGTTTTACTGTATATACAGGTTAATATTACGGTATATACATAATAATAGCAAAATAATACCAACTTATCTGCTGAAATGCAAAAAAACCAACAACAGTCATTTATATGCAAAATACAGGCAAAATCCAGTCCATGGCGGCTGCTACATTTACACGAGTCACGACCGTTGCAGCCAAAAATTCAACGACCGTCAGCTACATCAGAAAAACAGGCTTTCAGAGAAATTGCTAATGGGCTATAGGTCTGTACTAATGATAGATATAAAGTTATAAAATTAAACTCCTTCAAATAGTCACTTGGCTGTAAAGACAAACACACCATATTTCCATGACTGTTATTACATTTAGTAATATTAATGAACTATCAATCATTTTATAAGTTGAGGGCTCACTTAGAAGTATCAACATTATAGTCTAGTTTTGTAGCACAGCACTGACTTATTACTCTGCTAAGCTGGGGTTTTTGATCAGTAGCCATTTAATTACTGTAGGGAGGTTTTGAAACGTAGGGTATTTTTGTATTTATGCATTTTACAAAATTTGTAAAGTTTGACAGCCTCACACAAAAAATTTGCGTAATATTACTAAGTTTTCTCTTCAGATTAATGAAATAGAAGTCCTTAGCTTTAATTTGGTATATGGTTATTTAAATGACAGCTTTGTTCGTCCCCTCAGGTTGACATTAGCATGGAATGACCTGGTAGGCAGTTCAATTTTTGAAGGTGTGCATGGGTCAAAGTCGGCGATCAATTTTTAGCTTCCGTAGCTAGCTGTAGCAGTGATCAAATTTTTGTGAAATACATTAATCTCTAGCAAAATAATGGCATAGCTAAAATAATTGAGACTGAGGGGTGAACTGATAGTAAACATACAAGTTCTGTTAAAACTATTGATATACTGTCTATTATTGCTGATAGCATGTTGAACATAAAAGCGTAGCAATCTTTGAACAGCATTCAATACACTCCATCAGGTAACTAGCTGCATATCATGTACAGTACACAAAACTGTAATTTTATACTTCTGTCTTACCTGGAGAATTTTCTGTCCAGTCATCAAATGATGCAGTGGCATAGACACATGGGATTAGAAAAAATACAACAAATATTTTTGAAAACATGGTTATGGTACTACGAAAATATAGAGAATTATATACTCTAGTCTAAAATTATATAAAACATTCAAACAGTAGGGTATCTGCAAGCAAACAAAACAAATTAGTTAACATTAGATCACCTTTCACCTTTATTCATCTTAATCATATACAAAGCCCATCAATTAAAACTGTCTACTAAAATTGAGAATATGCCCAACTAAAAGTATATTTTACTTATGGGACGCTGAAGCCAATAGATGTCATAGAATAAAATCATTGCAAGTCACACGACGTGATAAGAGTCAATTGGACCAAATTACTTCTAAGCTAGTAATGTGCCATAAAACGAACCTTTTAATTTTGATCTGGTAATTTTACCAAATCTCGG
>LQNS02000211.1:50437672-50458129 GCA_001587735.2 Parhyale hawaiensis
TATAGTGCCGGTGTTCACGCTATAGTGCCGGTGTTCACGCTATACTGCCGGTGTTCACGCTATAGTGCCGGTGTTCACGCTATAGTGCCGGTGTTCACGCTATAGTGCCGGTGTTCACGCTATAGTGCCGGTGTTCACGCTATAGTGCCGGTGTTCACGCTATACTGCCGGTGTTCACGCTATACTGCCGGTGTTCACGCTATAGTGCCGGTGTTCACGCTATACTGCCGGTGTTCACGCTATAGTGCCGGTGTTCACGCTATGGTGCCGGTGTTCACGCTATACTGCCGGTATTCACGCTATAGTGCCGGTGTTCACGCTATAGTGCCGGTGTTCACGCTATAGTGCCGGTGTTCACGCTATAGTGCCGGTGTTCACGCTATAGTGCCGGTGTCTCATGCTATAGTGCCGGTGTTCACGCTATAGTGCCGGTGTTCACGCTATAGTGCCGGTGTCTCATGCTATAGTGCCGGTGTTCACGCTATAGTGCCGGTGTTCACGCTATACTGCCGGTGTTCACGCTATAGTGCCGGTGTTCACGCTATAGTGCCGGTGTTCACGCTATAGTGCCGGTGTCTCATGCTATAGTGCCGGTGTTCATGCTATAGTGCCGGTGTTCACGCTATAGTGCCGGTGTCTCATGCTATAGTGCCGGTGTTCATGCTATAGTGCCGGTGTCTCATGCTATAGTGCCGGTGTTCATGCTATAGTGCCGGTGCTTCACGCTATAGTGACCCCCAGCGAGCGATATTTACCGGCGTATAGGTTCAGTTCATTTTCGTTGCCCCAACTGCTTATAAGTTTTTAGATATTTTATCATAAACTTCAACAAAGGCAATAGGTGTAATCTATTAGGTTATTTTGCTCGCCTTCTTCGTGCATTTGCGAGAGTTTCCTCAGCTTTTGGCTTGCGTGTGTACCAGCCTTTCTGCTGGCTGATTTCGATATAGCTAAATCTAATCTGTCTAAGCAAATAAGGGTTTGAAAAAAGGTTAACCTTACGTAAAAAGTAGACGAAGTCTCTTGGATCACTAACCTCAACCAGAAAACCCACTTACACTGGTCTGTGCTGCAGATACATGCGCACCAAGGCCCCCAGGAGTGCACGGTTGCAGTCTACCACAGACTTTCCGAGCTGTGACCGTGTCCACTGCACTGTCCGCTCCAACGTGAGGTGTACGGCAGCCACATGAGAAAGTGAATGAATTTTCTTTCAACTGTTTTCTTCCTGCTTTTTAGTTAACGGAAGAAATATATGATAAAGTAGCCACCACAGGGAGCCAAAGTGGGGTTCTTTCGTCTTCATAAGTCGGACTTTCCGTTGCTCGAGCACTAGTATTCTTCTAGTAGGTATTTATGTTGAAAATCCTCTCTTTTTAGAGCACAGGATAAAACGATAAAATTTTCAAAAGTCGTAAAGACTGAAGAAGACGAAAAAAGCAAGCGAAAAATAAGAAGAGAAATCTGAAAATTTAAGTTGACTAAAACAAAAGGGAAAAAAGACGAAAGAAAAAATTCCTGCAGAAATCCTGCTTGCGAGCAAAACGGACCCTCGCAGAGTCCATCAAGTCAACATTTTCAACATTAAGGTTTGTTTGCTAACTCATTTGATCGTCTATAGCGCGATCATAAACTTTTATTAGGAGGATAAATTGGTGGCGTGGCCAACGCTGGGCAGATATCTGACCACCCGGGAACAACCAATTTACGTTTTCCGAGGCTGTAGAGCTGGCCGCTACACGCGCCCCGGGTTGGACGCTTTGTTACGGCAGGTATACACATGCAGTATACACTGTTGTCCTCGGTATATCTCACGGAGCGGTTCAATATATTGGTGGCATGTTGTAGCAAGGACAGGAAATAAATCGACTTATTCAGTTACGCTCTATAGGAAATCTTTACAGCGCTTATATAGGAAAGGAATTTAAAGGTTTTGGATGAAAAATATCGCCAGATATAAAAATAGTTTTTATATTACTAAAATGCGAAGACCTATCGGCATGTGAATATAATACATTTTAACTTTCCTACTCTGGATAAGCCTTGGAAGGTAATAATTTACCATGCTCGCTGCTGCACAAAGTGACCTCTCATCACAGGTGACAGAGAAGCAACATGTCCGAACAGACATACTGGCTACATTGTCCGCCGCCCTCGGACACAGGTGTGGTAGAGGCCGACACTACCCGCTTTTCTAACTTCTTGGGAAAGTGACATATTCAGCATGGTGACTCCGCCCCTTCCCATGCATGCAGCTGCTGATATTTTTAAGAACGCGCACTATTGTTGTACAGCCCATTGACGCTAAGCGAAAGCGCGAGCTGTATTGGAGACGGTATAGTATAATTATATAATACATGTCCGCATAACTCACCCTCTTGGGCAATTTCCATTAGGGACTGAGGGCTCAGTGTTTTCGGGAACACTCTTCTGTGCTGAGGGTTGTGAGTTTTCGAGAGGACTCATATTGTACTAGGCACAGTTTTGGTTCCTAAAGTTCTGCATAAAACTGCCAGGAACACGTGCCAAAGTTTATTTTTTTCCTAAAAAATCAATTTCGTTCTATTTCTTTTTTCACCTGTGTCTTGTCGATGTGACGAGGACGACGAGCGCAGTTTCAGTGCAGTCTGGTCGACCAGTGAACATTGCTAAATTAATCTCTACCTGACGAGACTATATTCCATACTACAATGTATACGGAACCGTTTGTTTCACTTCGGTTGTCTGAATTTTTACTCCGAAAACAAAGACACCTTGTGAGCAGACCACTCGAGATGGCGCTGAAACTGGCAGAGTCCGGAGAAAAAAAACCCTGCGTTCCGTAGTGAAAATTTTTAAACTCGGGTCGCGTTAGCGGGAATGTACAGGCGACATCACCGTATCCCAGCGTTCTCGAGGCAATGTTTGTCCGGGGTTCAGTGCGTACAGGAGTGCTGTCGAATGAAGCTATGCTGTGCTGCGAGATGAGGGTTCCCGTAAGGACTCTAATTGTTCATGGCAATACCATCAAAACCAAACATCCACTTACAAGCAATGCCGTGCATCTCTGGCAAAGTATCTTTAATAGATTGGCATGGCATACCATCTGACGTGTAAAGTCTCTAATTAGTCCTTTAAATAGAGCAGTTGTTCAAAGTTCAGAGTGCTATATTTTTAAATAAGCTTGTGTAAATGAGGAGCTGCTCCCAAGTATATCTATAGATGTGTGTGTGTGTGTACGCTGTTATGTCTGTGCCGGTGCACAGCTCAAGTATATGCCTCTGCACGCCTGCTCCTGGCACGCATGCGAGAGACTTGATGAGTGTCCAGTATCCTGAAGGTTCTAGTCTGGTCGCCATCGACTGGCACGACTATGTCGGATTCAACTAAACTCTCGGCTTTAATAACTCAAACTTTAACCAGAAGCGTTGGTTTTGCTACACTGAATCGATTACAGGATGTTAATCACAAATCATTTATCCCTGAGCCCACCAAAAATTCAATCTTGCTCCGTAAAATGGAATTTTCTGCCGCCTCAAGTGCACTCGCGTCTCTAACAAGTAACAACACACACAACACGGTTTATCGCAGCGAAACCAACGCTCTACTTGGACGTTTTGAGTAGGCTAAGTAACTGTAACTTAATCAGCTCAACTTCGCCTTGCTGAATGATGGCGCTTCTTCCCAGATCACTTCGAAACATAACGCTTCATAAGTTAAAAATCATAACTATAGCGAGTTATAACAGGAGTGAAATGTAACTGGTGTGTGTATTCTGAAGTTATTCTTTTGTTATTTCTCGCTTCTAACACATGAGCCTCCTTTTGTATTTCAACATTATCCATAACATAAGGGCTCCGGCGAGCGTGTTCACTGTTCAGAGGTATTTCACCATCCTGTACCCTTAAAAAAAGTGCTACAAATTTCACCATGTCCTTAACTAACTAAAATTTCAAACATGATCTTAAACGTGTTTTCATAGATAACTTGAAATAGATAAATAACTTCAAATCGTGTAGCAGGTTCTAGAAGCAACAGCCTAGCGAAACCTCCACATTACGGAATAAGAATAAGCTCATTGAATTCTCACATTCAGGGAACTGATCAAGAAGCAATGCCTGAAACTTGAATCTAGAAGTCGAAGCCACGGTGCCTGTCCGAAGATTCGAACAAATCAAACCTCAAAGTCGTAATTTCACCCACCAGTCGAAAGGGCCCATAAACACAAGACCCTTTTCGGAGCAGGCGGAGTTGGTCAAGTTTATTTACAGCGCCCATTAATTGCTCTGCGTCACGTACCTGCGAGGGGCGGCGCTCCGTGAGCGGAAACTGAAGAAATTAATGTTCCAGGAAATTAATTAGTTTTGTTGTGCAACGCACAGACGCGGTCCATGTCATTGTTCGCTGCAGGGGAGAGGTTAGAATCATTTCCAAGTCGGGTTGTAGAATGTGGCCAGGTACTTGTCGAGATCCGTCGAGGCGCGCAGCAACCGCTGGGCTGGTCGCTCAATATCAACCAAACCCGGATGTTGCCTTGGTGGTGACCCGATAGTTTTCGGGAGTCATTACCTACATTTGAAGAAGTATTTCGTACGTTTTGCAGCAAATTTGAAGGAAGCAAAAACGCTATTTTTTGCAAAATTCACTGCCGTTCTGTAAGGCCGAGTTCACACATCGTTTTCTCAACGCGTTCATTCATCCGAATGTTTTGCAGCGTCATTGTCAGCACAACCTTGTGTACGCCACAGAATATCATAAGAAATTTTACCGTCAAATCAGTTTTCTTTGCAGGTATCACTAGGCAAGTTTCGAAAGCATTTTCAAAAATCGAGTGAAATAAAACACAAGTTTTCTTCAGCAAATCGACGCTGAAGAACTTGGAAACTTACGCTGGTGTTTAAAATTTCTGTATGGAGCTTGCCGTATTTTTGCACGTGATACACAGTTAAATGCTCGAAATTTGGTAAACAAACCGTCCCCAGCTCCATCTACTGGCATATAGGTTGTTCAGTTCGCTTTCGCATAGCCACGACATATGATTATTTTCAACATATTTATCACAGAATTTTTTTTTTAATTGAATGTTGATTTTGAAGGTAATGGGTGGCTTCTATTATATATATTACCCTTCCCGCTCAATGTATTTTTGTCTCGCTGTTGTACCTGCAGCCATGGCAGCGTCGTCTAGCTATTTGAACAAAAATTAGTGTCAGTCCACCGTCGAGCCATTTTCGCTTACTGCGTCCTTAATATGACACTTACATCATCCTGAGGAGATCGTGTATTTTGTTTTGTTTATTTTGAATATTCACGTAACAAAGATCAAGTATGACTTTGATATGGTCCCAAATGACCATGATACACAGATAGATTCTCGTCCATCACATGTAGCGGAGTCGCTGCCAACGAGTTATGTTAAATTCGTTATGCGCACCGTATCTCCAACAACAATAATCTGTCTCTTTTAACTCAAAAACTTTTTGTTTTTGTCAAACTCGTATACAGAATGGAGAATGTTAAAAATAAGCATGTCTGTGCAAAATTGTGCTGCCTGTATCATAACTAGCGGGTGAACACTGACTGCCCATTAGTGTAAATCTCTATGTCGACTGAAAATCTTCTCTCATGTGTTAGCTTTAATGCTGAAGCCACACGCTAGTCAAAAGAACGAGTATCGTCATCTTTTCGTCCGAACGTTAGTTATGTTGAACGCTTGTAAACACAGCTTTGAGAATGCCAACTAATGGTGTAAAATGTTTACCGTCAGTTCAATTTAGTCCTCAAGTGCCTCATGGTGCTGCAGTGTACCTCTAATACGAGGAGAATTCAAAAAGCTCGGGGAAAATTTCTGTCACAGCGTTAGTTCTAAACCAATGCTGTGTGATAAGATAGCTAGTCTAATACCGCTCGCTATAAATGGCAGGAGTCAGGTCTTACCGATTGGTGGAAACGCCGAGATGGAGTCCCTCATATTTTGTTAATATCAAAACACTAAGACTCATAAGTCTCAAATTCTTTGTCAAAACAAAGATCTATAATTCATTTCCTCTTCATTCTAACTCAACGCTCTTGCCTCTCACCACGAAGACAGCTTAAAGTACAGAAAAATTTGATACTAACAACTTTCAGCGACATCGATACCAAACGCATCATGCCTGCTGCTGCTCAAATGAGTAACTGCTCATTTACCTATCCAAGTGCACAAACTTACGTCAAAGTTGCTAGCATGAATCCTCCGAGAAGAACTCGACAATTGACAGAGCAATACACTTGCAGGAACACAAGAAAGCTTGAATTTGAGTTATTAAACATTTTCAGCAATTCCGCGAACATTTTAAATTTCCCTCGTACGTTGGGCACTGCATCCAGATGAGAAAAATATCGGAGCTGTGTTGTGCTTTGAATAGGGAGGCAAGATTCTGTGCAGAATATTTCGTGCATGTACGAAAGTTTCCTCAGCAGCTTCTGGCTAGCGTGAGCACTACCATATATAACGTTCAGAGATGCCAAACTACCGTAAAGCATTTAAATATATAATTCTTTACACATACGTGGTTGTGACGTGCGTTGCTGCCTTCAGTTCAAGTTGTTTACTCAACTAACGGAATTTCTCAATTTGGCTTGCTATCTTCAGTACACTGTTACGGCCTTCAGCCTACAGTGGTGGTACTTCCGTGCTTACTTTCTGTTTGCTCTAGCGAACGACACCTGGGTATGGTGCTGCATATAAGGAGGTGTGGGATGTGCGCACCGAGTGCTAGGGCTCGTTTCCATTGTTTCGTGGTACACTACAATCGTATACATGCTCAGAATTGACAGATTAAATCATACCTACGAGAACAAAATCAAGATCATCTTACTTTCCCCTACGGATACTGCGGCGGGGAACAATGCAATTTAACTGAAGATTGCATCTGGCTAGAAGTAGAAAATTTACGACTTCCTGCTGCCGAGTGAAAATTTACGAAAAAAGTAGGCATTGCACACCTCTCTCTGGCGGCCGGCGCGCAGCCCTAGCCCCTCCACACACACACACACACACACACACACATACACATCGGTCGGCTGTGAATTCCAAACGCGTCTCCAGCGTGGCTGAGGCGGCCGTGGCACTCTGATGGGCTCTCCGTAGCCAGCTGGCGGAACGAAAGATCATACGAAGACGCTGCTTTCTCTTCCCTAATGACCATAATTGTAGAGAGCAACAGAATATATGTCTCTTCTATTAGTCGTAAACGGGCGGGGAAATAGCAAGACATGCCCACAAGTGAAGCCGGGCATTTAGATTAGATTTGGTTGGCTGTAGCAGACGGGCCAAATAGGCCCATTCTCAAGAAGGAGTCGAGGCCCAAACTCATGCCCCATCGGAGTAATTTGCATGAATTTACTCTTAGTTTTCGTGTGCACATTTACTAAGCCAGAGTTAGTGCTCGAAGGGCATAGACTCGAGACTAGTGTGCTGTAGCGAGCACAGCCCAGCAGGAGAAACGTTCTCATTATTGAGAACCTGCCAAATCGCCGTTGGTTTTGCGACGGACTGTGACGACACGCGTGCATTGCCACGGGACCAAAACGAGGTTTTGCTTACCAGCAAACAGTACATTGTTCTTTCTTCTAGTCACGGTGAATTGGATTAACTTTTTGATTTCCTAGTGTACAACAGTATATGAAGTGACTGTTTTTTCTTCTTGTCACTGTAAACATAGTTCTAACGTACTACTAAATATAATACTAACGTACTATTTACAGTATACTTGAAGCACTGTATGACTTACAGCTTCTTAATGTCATATTATTTTTTCCATTCTACGATATAAACGTTATGCAAGAACATATTGTCATTTAAGTGGATAGTAACTGTCATTTTTGTCAAATTGTTGACGAGTTAAGTTTCTATTTCTTTGGTTTAGACTGCTTACAGCGAGCATTAGTGAATATTTCAGGATCAGTAGTAGCGCAACATTTCTTTTTTTTTTACTGCTGATACGATGTAGCCAGTTCAGTAGTTTTACTACACGCTGCTTTCATTATGACCATGAAAAGTTGTTGCCGAAGAGAATGTACCGTGAAAGTTGCTATGTGAAAATAAAGTAGAGCGTAGGAGGCGATTTCTATTTACTCATTTGATTAAAGTGATCTAATCTTTTTAGCTTTAGCTTACTTAGCCTGAACTTCAGTATTGAGCTTTTGATTTGTTGCTTCACTTAAGAGTTAATTGAAAGTCGTCTCAGTTATTCAGTTTATGATTAACGCCTGAAATCCGATCTAAGGCGTTGAATTGTGGGATCAATGTTGGCGTTCCTTATAAGATACGAGTTAATCGGTACAGATAAGTTTACCCCTAGTGGCAATCGAACCTGCACATGCAAAAGTTTGCTTTCAGAAAGTTTGGCACCGCTCAGTAAAAAGTAATTTATTTACGCATTCTTTCATTCTGACGTTCCAACGTTCCCTTGTTCACTGTTTCTTTTTTCCCTTCTCTTTTCAATCTTTTACTTGTTCTCTTTTTTTTGCTTTCTGTATTATTTTTTCCCTTCACCTGATCCTTTCTCATCAGCTACAGAATTTTCGGATACTTCAGAAACCTAAAGCGCTAATAAGTTCCTCGAGCGGCCAAAACTCTCTGTGAGGGGAAGACATTGAGCAGCTGCGAAGTTAGGCTCGGCACTTCGCGTTACATCATCGATGATAGAAGTGCCTGCTTCCTCTTCCTACAGCGGCTGCGGGTTGGTTTCAGCACCGATGTTAGCTGCTGCGGCTGATGCGTGACTGACAACCTCGGCCGTTTCGGCAATTGGTTTGGCGCCGAACGCTGAAGTTAGATGACGTACGTTAGGGTTAGACGAGGTACGTTACGGGGTTAATATGTATTTTGCGTTGCAGCAGGGTGTAAAATAACACAAAGTGACTCATTATCCCCTCGGTGGCACAGTGATGTATTGTCTGAGCAATTTCACGAGGTTTGTAACCGCATTGTACAGCCAACTGTCCGCCTGCACAGTGTACACTTTGTGTAAAATCTTTATTGGGGACCAATGACATTGAACAATCAATGACTTGCGATTGCCCCGTATGCAACTTGAGCGTACACCGTTGTTGCAGCGCACCCCCAGCTGGACGAGTGAAAGTATTCTTTAGAAAGAGCCTTTCGGATCCGTTATCAATGCTACTTACCATATTACGTTTTGGTCACATCGCCAAGCTTCCTGAACAGATGTTGCGAGGTCATCCAGGGGACACAAGAGACAAAATTTAAGCTCTGACGCTAGTGCCGCAGCGTCAACTGTAAGCCGACTCTACGTTCATACAGAATAGTGTGAAGGTAGCGTCAGGATGCAATTAATAGTAATAATTATTATTATTTATTATCTCGCATGCAGTGGATGTACGTAACGAGGTTTTATTTCGCCTTAGTTCTGAAATTTTGAAGACTGGGTAGTGTAAAGAGCAGGAGACGCATTTCCTGCTGACCATGAGTTTTAACCTTCTCATCCCTGTGCCGTGATCATGTTGCTGTTGTTGATGACTTTTTTGGAAGATCTAATGAAGAGTTAATTTATTCCGGAATAGAGCTTCTTAAATTTACGTAAAAAGGTTTGATTGACGACTCAGTGTTAGTTGTTCATCTTTTATATTTTTGGAATCACAGTGACAGTTGTAAACACACAAGATGATTCAGTAAAATTCATTACAGGTCGATAAATGGTCATGGCAAATGAGGCCATGACGTCGCTAACGCACTTTACTAGGTGTATATAAATAGGGGCTAGCGAGACAAGCTAAAGGGCGACTGCCTGTCAGCCCTCCAACCTCAAAACTGGTTAATTCGGACGGGCTAAACCCTCGACAGGTCAGGTTCAACCCCCTCTACCCGCATCGTCCAATGCAAACATTTTTATCATAAAAACGTCTCCTACATACGCCTATTCGTGACTGCCCTGATTACGTCATCGAGAATTTCCTCACAGAACTCCCCACGAGGGAGTAGAGAACCCTCATTGGTGGCTTCCCTTGTTTGAGGAGGCCCCTCCTACATTACAGCTGTCCTACGTTCCTAACCAAGAAAAGAATTAAACTGTTAACTCCTTACAAAAATATCAGTTATCAGCGGCTTCTCACGCATCATTTGACTCGCTAACAGCGAAACTCAAGCTTGGTTCGCGTTTTAAGTTTTTGTTCAGAGCCCATTAATTTCCAACCGCAGGTTGTCACAGACATAGACCTGCTCGACCTTTCTCAAAACCCGATACCTTCCTTCCCTTGAATTCGTGTTACGCTTTACCCTCGCAGCTGTTCTCTGCTTCGATCAAGTCGTTAATTATTGTCACCGTTCCCCCTGCTGCCAACAGTGTCGAGTATTCTATATGTTTTCTTCATGATACCTATACTGATACGGATTGCAGCTATCTGACGACCGCTAAAAAAACATTATTCTTATTAGGAGGGTCGTAATTATTAGGATTTGCGGCAAGAATTCTTATCATTACGACTCCTGCTCTGCATAATCTGTCTATATTGTGCTAAAACCATAGACCGCAGCAGTACTTGACTCTTAGGTCTGACGCTGGCGGCCAAAAGTCGGCAACGGAAAAAATGGGATTTTCCCAAGAGCTATTCTTTTCCCCCTATCTAATACCGAAGAAAAAATTCCAAGGTACCCAACAATTTTCTTGCGGAGAAGGTATCTTGGATGCGGCGGGGACGCACCTGGGCATTTGCCTGCATGACCGTGTCTGGACATAGGAATAATACTAAATACTAACATAAGAGAGAATTAACGACCACACTGTCGGATTAGTTGAGTTGCTTCTAGGCATCTAGCGGCAACGAAAGTTATTATGTGGCACCGGGCCTAAGATTACGATTGTCCATATTAGTTTACTGCTGCAAACTAGGTACAACCAATCTGTTTGTGTACTAGCATTTCGAACGTGTAGAATGGAAAAAAGAAGCTGAGATAGTGTATGTGTATGTAAATATAAGCATATTAATGCACTGCGGTACTTGTGGTCCACACTGAATTAAAGTTCTAAAAAGTCTTGCTTTTTTTAAGACTCGGTGGGCGCGATGTCTCCTTNATAAATGGTCATGGCAAATGAGGCCATGACGTCGCTAACGCACTTTACTAGGTGTATAAAAATAGGGGCTAGCGAGACAAGCTAGAGGGCGACTGCCTGTCAGCCCTCCAACCTCAAAGCTGGTTAATTCGGACGGGCTAAACCGAGGCCACCGAGACACATGTGTCTGATTGCTATGAATTTTAGATTTCCAAGTCGGTTGCGTACTTGCGACTTTCGTTGGCGCTGACAACATAGCGCCAAGGCAACTAATCCACTTATATATATACTGTATAGTAGTACGATTTTTAGTTGAGGTGTCCATATGATTGAAGTCCAGGGATGGGCGCATCATTACTTGTTCGTGCTATTGGGTGAACCAAGGAAGCAAAGAGCGTAACTTAACTCTATGCTTAGCGGATGAACCTACGGTTGAAGATGTTAACTTTATTAGGCGAAGTCTAGAACTGAATTGAAACACGAGAATCTAGCTTAAGTTTAACGATTCTATTATAATTGGGCCAGTTGCGCTGTCGAAAATAGAGTATATATATCCCCACTGAGTAGAGTTTATCAGCTCCTAGTGTCACATATTATCATTAAAAACAAGCACGCTACAGGTACGCTACATGGTAGCGTAAAATTTCAATAAAGCTGCCCAGCTCATACAGCAATAACTGCTAATCAACAATATTACTGATTAACGTTGGGGTCTTCTGGAATATGTACTCGTCGTTGTCCTAAGGCACGGGTTGGCGACTTTTTCTTATGCCTGGCACCCCTGGTGCATTTTCAGTATCTTCTTGCACACCGTACAAAAGTCATAACCCATATATGTCATGACGACAAATGAAATTCATATTCCTTTCTATGACGTGAATTCAAGTTAAATTTTAAATGACGCAGTAATAAAACCCGATTTCGCACTCCATACAAAGTCACCTCGCACCTCTGGAGGGGGTCCGAGCTCCCCTGCTTGGGAACCGCTGCCTAAAGCTAAGCTTCCCAGGGCTCGTTCGGTATAATATGTGGGCTATCTTAGAGTACATACGTGTCACATTAAGTTAGACTGGGTACTGTAGGAGCGTAAAGAATAGGTTAGGTTAGGTTCAGCTGCCTAATGCCCAGGCCACGCTATACATTCGCAGGAACATTGTAACGTGACGTTAGTACGTGCAGCGCGCACTTCGTTCGTGCTGCCGTGTCTACGCTCCCGAATTGAAATCTATTTCGTGAACGAGTGAACTGTCCATCCTTGCTGCAAGACATTCGTGATATGTGACGTCGGCATTACCTAACTTGTATACACTTATTATGTGCCCTATATTATGCTTGGAGTAAGGAATATTATACCTAAAACCTCAATACTATACCTGAAACATACTGTTTGACACCTGTTTCAATTTTTTTAACTTGCGGCAGTGGTTTGCTGTATACGATAACTGCAGAGTACGCTATCCACAACACAACGCAACGCACTGAGACTCTGTCACGACTAGCAACAAACAATAAAACGTTCCGCACGTTCATTGAGCTATAACTGCTGGTAATTGTTGCTGATCACTTGCATTGTTCATAGCATTTTTTTTTATCTTCAAAGATACTTAACTTTTGTTTACGTTGCAATGCTCCTGCTAACCTCGAAGAAAACTCCGGATGTTATGACATATCTTCTACACTTTTGCCATGTGGATACACTATCATAAATATACCAGTCGCCGTTTTCACGATGGGTTCCAACCCATCACTAGGGCTCCCAGATATGATTAACAGGTGACACCCCCCCCCCTCCCCCCAGAGGTGTGTTGTAGTCACGTCCAAACCGGGCTACCACAACCTGAAAAAAAGGTTACCGTAACCCGGAATGTTGTCATTAGAGCGCCATCTGTCGATGAGCGGTGGCAGCGCAACAATAATTATATATAATTAATATCAGCGTTTATTGTAATTTTGTAGATGTAAGCTTAATTAAGAAACTGAACCTATTTTGTTTAAACTTTCCTAACTGTTTACTATGTTGGTAAAAGGGATTAAATACTCCAAGTGCAGAGAAAAATAATCAATCCCCATGAATATGAGATGTTGTGACGGCCTCCCTGAGGGCACAGCTTTAGGAGTTGAGTGTCATCATATATGTTTTTTTTTTTGGGGGGGGGATGAGGGGGGGGAGGAGTGATGGCTTGAAGTGCCATTTCTCTAGCCGTGTAGCGTAACCGTAACCCCCGTCGCAATCATCTTCTGAGCTATGAATGCGACATGCATTGCGAGTGGTTAGTGACCACACTTCGCTTACTTTTCTTCTATAAATGAACTGTGTTGGTAACCCAGAAATGCTGATTTCATCACGCTGCTGTTCTTCCCCCAAGCATATAGCTACAGTATGTAAACAAGCGACGAGACGACTTAAAACATCACCTGTGGTGGTAGTGAGTGGTATAGATTCCTTAGGGGTGAAAATGAAACAGCTAGAAATGCTAAAGAGATACTGGTTGATAATAAGGTAGTTACTGGGAAAAATTAAATTGCAGGGGAAATTAAGAAATTTTGGGAAGAAATTGGAGGAATGAATGATGCAAGAATAGGGATATGTAGGGGGCCTGAAATGGAGATGGAGGGCAGGCGCAGCTGGAGTATATGGATGCCCCACCAACAGTGGAGGAGATTTACTGTAGGGTGGTTAAAAGATTGAAGGAAAAGAAAGCAGCTGGATTTGACAAGATTCCGTATGAGTTCTATAAAAAGGGAGGGCAAAAGATGATTGAACTGCTGAGGGAACTGTATGTGAGGATATGGGAGGATTGAACTGCTGAGGGAACTGTATGTGGGGATATGGGAGGAAGAAAGGGTTCCTAGAGATTGGAATGAAATTATTGTTATTTTAATTCATAAGGGGGGGGGGACAAAGTCAAGGAAATTGTTAGGTAACTATAGACTTATAGCTCTTATGAATACAGTAGGAAAAATATTTGGTGCAGTATTGAATGAGCGTATGAGAGGGATTGCTGAGAGGTGTGGTCTGCTGGGGGAGGAACAAAATGGGTTTAGAGCTGATTCGAGGGGAGAGGATAACATGTATATAGTGAGAGAAGTTATTGAGTGCTTCCAAAGACAGAATAGGTGTGTTTATATGGCTTTTCTGGATGTGGAGAAGGGTTATGACCGAGTACATAGACATATTCTATTTCCGGTCTTAGGTAGGTGTGGATTTAGTGTTAAGGTGAACAACATAATTAGGAGTATGTACACGGATACCAAGGCTAAGTTTGTATGGGGGGATGTTGAGACAGAGTGGACCGAGAGTATTCGGGGGGTGGGGCAAGGGTGTATTTTGTCACCTCTTTTATTTGGATTATATACTCAGGAGTTGGCTGTTAGGGTAAACAGGTGTGGGCGGGGCGTGAAAGTGGGGGCAGATAAACTTAACATTTTAATGCACGCGGATGATGTTGTAGTTTTTAGTGAAAGTGCTGAGGGTCTGCAAGTAGCTTTGGATGCAGTGTCAGACTATGGGAGGGATTTTAGGGTCAAGTTTAGTAAGTTGAAGAGTCAGGTATTGGTTGTGAATGGGGGGAGGGATGATGTACGGACTTGGGTGCTGGCAGGGGAAGATATAGAGAGAACGCACAGGTACAAATATTTAGGCATGATGGTGGATGAGTTTGGTATGGCTGAGACCTTGAATGTGAGACTTGGTAGGGCATATCAGTGGTGTGGTAGGTTGACAAGTGTGGGGAAAGTGAGAGCGAATAAATATGAAGTTATCAGAGGGCTTCGGAAGGGGATGGCAGACCCTAGCCTTATGTATGGAATGGATACCTTGCCGGTGAGTGCGCAAGTCTAGGATAAGCTGGAGGTAATACAAAATTTCGTAGGTCGGGCAGCCTTGGGGGCAAATAGGTTGGTAGGTGTGGAGGCAATTAGGGGGGACATGGGATGGAGCACTTTCTGGGAAAGAATAATGAAGAGGTGCCTGAACTTTAAAGTGAGAATAGATAAGATGGGTGAGGAGAGATGGGTAAAGAAAGTGAGTGTACGGGTAAATGGGATTTAATGTGTAAAAGATTTATGACTAAATGTAATTATCAAGCCGTGTGGAAGGTGCCACTGGAGGGGGGGGGTTAACTAAGGGTTGGAGGATGGTCAATGAGAGAGGTGAGGGCTTGGACTGGGAGGTTGCTAAGTGGAAGAGGGTTATTGACAGGAAAGTTGAGGAGATTGGGTTGCATAGGTGGAGAGAGGGAATGATGGGGAAGAGAACCCTGAACTTATACAGGAAGAAGGATCGCCCTATATAGGCACGAAATATTTTATGATGGTACCTTTGGCAGCGAACTTCTTTTCAAGGTTAGGACTAAGAGCTTGGGGGGTAAACGATAGAACACATAGGCGGAATGCGTGGGGTAGTAGGAGATGTATGGCATGTGATTTGGATGTGTCAGGAGAGTGTGGAACATGTAGTAGTTGAGTGTAGTAGGTATGAGTGGGAAAGGGGTGTTTTGATAGAGGTGATGAAGAGAGAGTGTGGATATGAGGTTGTGGGTGAGTGGTTTGAGAGGGAGGATAGGGGAATAAGAGTGGTTTTGGGCTTGGGAAAGCCAGAGGAGCATGACTGAGTGAGCTATAAGTGGTTTTAAGACCTTTTTAGAGAGAGTTTGGGGGCCAGGGAGAGGTGTATGGAGGGGCTGAGAGATGGGGAGGTGGAGGTTGTGGAATAGACTGGAGCTTAATCTGTGTTTTGACAATTATCCTATTTTAGGAGTATTTGGCTGAAATTAAAGCCCTAACACTGGTTAGACTGCGATTCAAAGTCAAAGTCACCTTATATTTATGCAGAGCTAGGTATCTCCGATCATGGTACGTTCATAGTTCGCATCAGTACTTGACTCTGAGGCCCCGTCCAGACTACCGCCAAAATCTGCCCACACTGTGGCGATTTCTCCGATCGCTGCAAATTTTCGTCCTCAAATTGCAGCTAGCCTATGAGCGTTTTCGCGAGCATCCAACTTGCTGGATATTTTTGCGCTATTTAGGTTGTGGCCAAAACAGGTTCACCCTCTGAATTTATTTCTTTCACACAAAACGAATGAATTTGGTGTTCCATGAGGTTTTCTTGCCTCTTTATAGACATAAAAGAAATAAGCTTCTCTGAGTCCTTATTCTCTACAAATTTGACGAGAAATATGAAACTTCACTACAGTAGTGACACTTGTAACGAAAACTGAGTTGATGGTAAACATTTTATCGTTTTGTGCTTACTCAGTTGTGTTTAAGCAACAAAATAATATGTCCAAACATTTTGTATGGGAAACATAAATTGTCGAGGAACTCCGGTTAAAAATTTATTTACTTGACAACACAGTAGTGAAGAAATGTCAACTCAAGCGCAGTTGGCTGTATACCTTTTGCTCAAGAACGCATAGAAGCAGTAGGCCTATCTGTATTTAGAATCCTTGCTTATCCATAGTTTTGCCGATACTACAAGTAAATTAAGTTATTAATAGTGACAAAAACTGCATTGTCTCTGGACCAAGGAGGTCGAGGAGCGGAGTTTTGCTGAACAACTGCACTTAAGGCGCTTTTTTGTGGCCGCGCTCGTGATCAGAATCACCGTGATCACTGAAAAGCACAAGAACGGTCAATGATTTTGTAAACAAACCAGAGACCGTGAGAGACGCCATGTCTATTTGAAAAATAAATTTTTATCGTATTTTCATGGAAAATGGGGGGAAATTGATTTGTTGCGAACTTATATTCACCTTGAAGTCATTGCATAAGTGAGCTAGTAGTAATTAAAACATTTCGAACATACCCAGGCATAAAATTTATGAAACTATAAAAGACCTGCAGTTATAGCGTTTGTTAGTATCATTGTAATAAGTTAAATAGGGATTTATACTCTTTTGTAGTGTTAGAAGCACTTTCAATTTTGAATTTTTACTTGTCCAACGGCTGGAATCACTCTTTGTTCACGCATGATTAGCATGTAAAAATTTAAAATTTGAAACGCGAGTTCGTGATGTTTTCTTATTTATAGGGATAAATTGAATTATGTTATTATGTGTGGCTAAAATGACATTTAACATAAAGGCAAAATAAACAACTTATTAATTACCGGCGCTCATGCTTACCTTTAAGGTTTCTATTCGCAGGGCTCCTTTTCCACTGAGCCATTCGAAAAATGATGGTCTATCTGATCATATTTCAATGTATAACGTCATAAACTTCACCGCTCCACAAGGTGGCACATCGAGTAAGACCGTCACTTCGCGACACGTGATCCTCATCAGTTTTTGGAGCTTTTGAGTGTTGCCGTCAGGCAGGCATGAGGATTGGATATTTGAAATAGTTACATTGACTTTTATAATTAAAATTACTTTACTTCAAATAAGCTCTCAGATTCCAACCTTTTTGCGACATATGATTGTTTGTAATATTGACTCCCAAAATCGTAGTTTCGTAAGTTTTATGCCTGTTTATGTTCAAAATGCTTCTAATACTGCTAGTTCAGTTAGTCATTGACTTAAAAATAAATAAACGCTCATAAGAAATCCATTCCCTACCATTTCCTGTAAAAATTCGATAAAAATATATTTTTGAAAATCGACATGGCGTCTCTGGTTTGTTTACAAAATCGTTGGCCGTTCTTGTGCTTTTCAGTGATCACGATGATCAGGAGCGTGGCCACAAAAAGACGCCTCAAGAAGCAAAGAATGCAACGGGAGGACTCAATAGGACTAAAATGAAACTTAGCTGTGACCGCACGTAGCAAATTTACATCACATCGACGAGTCGAAATACTTGAGTGTGGGACCTCAGGCCTTCGTAAATTGTTTTCTTTAACATATCACCGTATTTTTTCGATTTATTACATTCATTCTCCCACTCATGTCTGGCCAGCTATTTGAGCTGCAAAATATTGTAAAATGTCGCAAAGTACGGAAAGTTCGAGCATAGCTAACTGTTGCTACTCTACTGTTAGATCTGACTCTGACGTTCACCTTCCGACTTGGACAGAAGATGAACAACCCGCCCGCCGGGAATGTGTCGCAAAAAGGTTAGAATCTGAGAGCTTATTTGAAGTANCATTCGGAGCAGTTTCAGTTCATAATGTTCTGTACCAGTGAAAAGTGATTGTGACCTCATTTTTCGAATAAAGCTCAGTGAAAATAGAGCCCTTCGAAAACAAACCTTAAAGGTAAGCATGAGCAGCGGTTAATAATAAGTTGTTTATTCTGCCTTTAATTATGTTGAATAAATGTTTAGCCACACTTTAACATATCACCGTATTTTTTCGATTTATTTCATTCAATCTCCCACTCATGTCTGGCCTGCTATTTGAGCTGCAAAATATTGTAAAATGTCGCAAAGTACGGAAAGTTCGAGCATAGCTAACTGTTACTGGGGTTTCTCTCGCGTACAGAATTGGCTATAATGGTGCTTTTGTTTGTTGGCAAAGAATAAATATGTTCGGTGAAGAGCACTAGCTGTGAACTGAATATGAAGTGTAAATTACACTTCAATCAAGAAAAAGATCTGTTTAATCAGGTGGCCTAAAGGGAACAAATTCGGCGCTAATGCTGTTGAACTTTCCACCAGCATGCACTGCAATAAGATAATTGCTAAATTAGTATATATAATCCTAATATATTTATTCGCTAAAGATGAACTTTGCAATTTAAGAAGATTTTTCTGGTTAAATTGGTTAGAATATTACTCGGCTGCTCAGCCATAGATTCGTCGATGATGACGTCGCTTTTTGTTGCTAATTTCTCGTGAGTCCTCCCGTTACGCTCTTTGCTTCCTGCTTTATACAAGCTTGTTGAGCTGATCATCCAAAGGTTTTGCTTAGCCCTCGTAAACATAGCTTTGAGTTTAACTAAGCCATTTTTTTTAGAATGTTAGCGGTCAGTTTCGTTTGCTCAGGAAGGGTCGGTAATTTTCAGACTTCTCTTTAATCTTGGAAGGTATTATAACTCTAAATTCTTTGCAAGTGTGTTCTATTTAATTAGAATTATCAACGCATTCGGGCGTGAGGATTAAGTGTGTGTGCAGTTTTTTTTATGAAAAAGACGTACATGCATTTGCATTCTAATTTTCAGTTCGTAGCCTAGTTGTGACCGTTTAGAAAATTTGCAGCCTGATAGCAACAAACGATATTGAGGCATTGACTTTTCAAATAACAGCGTACGGCGCAACATCCACTTAGCTCATCTTGCACCCACGCCACGCCTTCGTAGGTTTGTGCTGCCTTGCATGCCAAAGCCAGGAGGATGTGTAATGGGGAAGGATAAATGTAGTAACTTGGCCAAAGCTCCGACGGAGACTAATAGAGGACATCTAGAGGCTCAGCACAGCCAACTGTAGTCTCCCTAGACTACCTGTCTGCGACACGCTCTTCTGTATTCAACAAGCGATCGTTGGCAGTAATGAACGGTTTCGAGCAAACACGGAAGAGCTTGTCGTGTGTCTGTGAATTGTTACATGATACAAAGTACACTTAGTACAAGGAAAAGATAGGAGCTGTCAATGTTTTGCACACTAACCACCTGTGCGAAGCATGCTCATCTGTTCGTTTTCGGTGTCAGCATAGCTGTAAAAATCATCATTTACATCAAAGCGCATTTGTTGTGTTGTTGACTTTGATAGTCTTAGGGAAATATATTTCCAATGCCAACTATTAAAGGGATTAACAGTATTTATTTTGGGGTTTGGGATAAAGGGGTCTAATTTCTGAAGCTGAATCCATTCTAATGAAGCGGAACACTGGCGTAGAGTGCTTGTTTTGACTCGCGTTACGGTTACATCGTGAATCGTGATGATCGCGTAGTGCAGCTGTTGTCAGTTCACAGTTGATCTTTCAGCGATGTTTTAATGTAGTGGCTACTATTTTGAGTATTTTCACAATGTCCAGAAAGTTTTGCGATTGGTTGTGTTTGTTTTTCGAATATTAGTTTTCATAGACCATGTTCTTTAACTTCCAGTCTTCATGCTTAGCCCTACAAGATACTAGGCTATAAGTATAAGATACGCTGCTTTATGACTAACCACTGTATTTTGTTATGTGAACTCTCACCTGCCCGTGTGTAACTAGGACCTAGCCTAACGAGGCTAGTTCCAAAGCTAGTTGGGTTCTAGTTGCAGAGTGGGCCTGTTTGGTAATGGTATGTTTCCATGAAGTAGGCTAACTAGTTAGATAGGCAATTAGCTAGGCATTAGTGCTACTAATTTTTTTATTGTAAATTCAATAGTGTAGAGTAAGTGCTGCAATGGCTGGCCGCAATGTAATGATTGGCACCCCCTGACTGCAGCCTGCAGGCTGTGTCAAATGCATCACCATGCTTAGGCCCTATGACTTTTCCCACAAATGTGTTGCCACATTTAATGCAAAAAATAGGCTTAAATAGCTTAATTTTGGGCCAAT
>LQNS02000211.1:50497646-50512224 GCA_001587735.2 Parhyale hawaiensis
ACATAGTTTAGTATCTTCCGCAAATTTAGCTACTGATGTTACTACGGATGTTATGATCGAGATCATGGATGTAAATTGAGAACAGAAGTGGGCCAAGCACGCCACCTTGTGGAACCCCTGATGATACCTGCCTCCAGGCGCTCGTCTCTCTTTCAAGCTGAACTCGCTGGTGCCGACCCGTTAGCCATGCCCTAATCCATCGTAAATAGTCTCCCTGGATGCCATGGGCTTTCAATTTTTTCATTAGGCGTTGATGGGGGCTATCAAAAACCTTTTTGAAGTCTAGATACGCAAGGTCTACACCCTTTTTTTCATCTTTAATATCTGTAACTTTTGAGAAAAAGTCCAGTAGGTCCATTTCGGAAGCCATGCTCAGTGTCGGATATGAGCTACTGCATCCTTAGGTGATCAGTGATGCACTTTTTCAGGAGGCGTTCAATGGTTTCGCTGACCACCAATGTAAGACTGATTGGTCGTTAGTTGCTGGGGCTTTTTTTATCGCCCTTCTTATGTATTGGTATCACGTTAGCTAGTTTCCAATCCTGCGGAACTTCTCCCGTTCTTAGTGCCCGATTAAATATTTCGAGCAGCGGCTTCACGATGACAGGAGCCATTTCCCGTGGTACACGGGGAGTAAGATTATCTGGCCCAGTGGATTTGTACACATTTCGGTGGGTTCTTGAAGGATCTCGGTCTCCGTGAAAACACATTTGTTGTTAATGGGAGCAACTTGTTGCGATGCTGGTTCAGGAATATTCGCAACAATTTCTATGGCTAGTAAATACAGATATGAAATAGTCATTCCGGATTGTGGCTTTGTCTCGTAGGTCATTGGTGATTGCACTCTCAGGTCCTACGAGCGGACCTATGAGTTTGGTAGGGTTTACTTGGCCATGCATCAATTGTTCCTAAACTGTTTTTGGTTCGCACTCTCTTGGCTTTTTTGCAGATTCCAAGTCTCATCCTCTTCCCCTCCCCGTTTCCCTTCGTATTGACACATATACAAATAGTTACATTATTTGGTCATACTTAAGTGCTATTGATGTTTCCCCATCACCCCGCTCTGTCTCATCATACCTTTAGGTCTTTACAGGGCCAGGGAACCACAGCCATGCTCAGGATACCAACTGTGTGTTGCATTTGCAGAACGGCGTTGCTGCTCCGAGTCCTTCTGCAGACCCACCCACACCCCCACCTCGCCGCAACTCACTGAAGCATCCTTCGCTAGTGTCCAGGCGTATCAGTAATATTGTCAATATCACGCACGAGTCGCAGTCCAGCCCTGGTCACAAGTCAAAGACCCCAAGTCAACCTGATGAAGCTGGTCTGACCAATGGCAGCAGGAACACGAGCACGTACGAGAGGTCTGTTAGAGTGGACGCTACACATTACAGCAATAGTAAACCGGAAGCGTACTCATCTCTTCATAATAATATCAGTGACACCAGCAAAAGAAAAACATCCGCCACCACCTTCAACGAAGCCTCTAATGCTCTGCAGGTCAGATAATTATTCGTTCTGTGTGATAGGTACCCGGACACACTGCAGATCTGTAATGTTTCTAATGTTCCTATTTAAGTTAGAATTCAAGCTCTTCATGGATTGCCTATCCAAGTGAATTGTCACTGTTCTTTGTCATTGTTCTTTGCGCAGTTCTCACTAATTAACCGTTAGGTAGCTATTTGTTATAAGTGTTTTTAAACTTAGCGAGAAACCGCATGGGAAGAAAGGCAAATGTTTGAATACTCAAATGTTCCTTGTGGTTACTGTGTTTGTTATGTGATAACTGTATTCTATATCGGTCTTGTACTTGGTTGACTTTTGATATTGGATAACTTCATTCATCACACGTAACTGTACATTTTTTCATCTTTTGTCTTTCCTGAAAATCTACCTTGATTCTAAGAACTACTTGTGCAATAATGTTAAATCAGGTCCTCTCTTGGGGGGCCTAGGATGGGGCCACAGCGCCTCGACTTCAGTGAGGCTCGTCTATCCTATGTTATTGGGAGCTACGTCCCAGGGACCCATAGGTCACCTTAGCCAGGACTTTGGACGTGTCTTTCGTTCTCACTTTATCTCTTCAATCCATGAGGCTTTTTCTGTTCTTCCTTTTCTGTCCCGACTTAATGTTCCCGTGCGCATTGATCCTTTGTAAGAACACCCTCGTGCATGACATCTACGTTTTCTTGACGTACTCCCCTCGGGGGGCATAGGATGGGCCATAGGCCATAGAGTTAAGCTAGTTTAGGTTCGCCCATCGTAGGTATGTTACGGTGAGTAGCGTCCAGAGGAGGGCCTTGTAAGTAACCTTAGCCGTTAGCTAGGCTTTCGGAACGTCTGTCTTTCGTGCCCACTTTGCTTCCTTTCGAATTCATACTTCTGGTATTACTTTTGTCTGTTCTTCCCCTTCTTTCCTGACTTGCTATTCCCATGCGTGCTGATCCTGTGTGGGAACATCTTCGTGCATAGGTTCTTAGTTTCTATTGACATGCTATATGTCCCTTATTTCTCTTTTTGTTAAATCACCTTAGTTGTGGAGACGCAGGCTTAAATTATTCAATATTCAATAATCGAATAATCTAATCTCTTGACACACTACAACTCTTTTCCTTTTAGCCTAATCATGAAGTTTTCATTGTGATATCCATGAAATCCCAGACTAGTCGCCATATTCAAACTGTAATCACACTATTACTTCCTTGGTGCTTCGAAATTACAAATTGTATGTCATACACTACTTGACATCTGTGTACATTACTGCATTTTTAGTTGTATCTGAAAAGAAAGAGCTCCCTGATAAGTTAACCATAATTGCTCAGTTATGTATGTCTAATACTACCTAGCCATTCAAGTACAGTAAAACCACTCTAACCCGCACCTCAATAATCCAAACCCCTCTTTAATCCGAACATCTGATTATATTTCGGAGTGCAATCCGAACAAATAAGTATTTTTCGGATTAATAAGGTAAAGTATAGAGTTTGTACAAATACCTCTGTGATGCGTAGAGGACTCTTCCCATTTTTCAGATTAAGGGGGTGATGAGCGGAAAATCTGCTTGTCAGGTTGTATTTCAATACGAACAATATCTCAGTAATCCAAATTAGTGCAGAATACAGAGTTTTTTTTTTGGTTTAGTAAGCACTATGGTAATCCGAAATCCCTCTTATCTGTCACCCCTTCCCCCATGCTGTGCGTATTAGAGGGGTATTTACTGTACTCTATCATGCTATAGTACATGCACTCATTTAAAAAAATACCTACTTTAAAGAGGTACTAAGCAACTGAGATGCTACAAGACTTATAATGTTAGCCATTTTGTGCTGTATGTGTACAGGAAGCAATGTTAGACTTCGAAGAAACTCTTGTAAATTCTCACGAGCCTGATCCTCGACATCCTCGCTCACGCCCCACCGGGAGGGATAGTGGACCTGCCGGCGACTCTACCAGTCAACAGTACGGCGGCGCTGCTGACGATACGTCCAGAGGCCCTCAGCGCAAGCAGGCTATCAGTGAGTTACAGTTTCTTTTCAGTGCGGTCCATGCTGTTTTTTTGTTTAATTTAGTATTTTGAGACTAGAATTATTTTCATCAAAAATCTTTTTGAGTATTTTTTGTAGATGTGATTTTTTGTAGCCTATTAGCATGCTCTGAAATTTTGTCTCAGTGGGTGGTTTAGCCAGCTAGCTAATGAACATCTGGTACTGTTACCCTCGCCCAGAAGTGACTTTGGGTCGATTTTCGCACTTTTTAGGCCGTACTGTCGGAAAACCCGAACTAATTTCGGGTAAGTTGGATTAGAATCCTTCATAACTTAGAGTAGGTTAGGGGAGGGCTGGTCTGGTTTTTCTAACCACCTATTTTTTCAATTTCGGATACGTAATTTTTATAGAGGGTGCAGGCTGGGTTAGGAAGTATACCTACTTTCGGGAGTAGATGACTAATTCTACCGGTAACTTGGCCTGTATTGATAATAAAAGGATGATGACAGTAGCGTAGGCTCTACATAATTTACAGATGAGAGCAGTTTTTTACACTCCTTATAAGTAGTTTTCAGCAGATCCTGTAGTTACTTGTTAGACAAAATATTGCAGCCTTCTTGTAGAAATTGAGTGTGCATTTGTTCCACTTCATAGAAGTGTTTCGTCTCTCCGTTTAGCTGCCTGTAACATTAATTCAGGGACTGAACCTCATTTGACTGTCGTGGTCTCCTCACGTACGATCTGGCTCTCTAGTCCATTTAATGTGTCGTTTATTGGGACTCCTCCATCCTGCTACGCTCATCTCAATAGCATCAGCTTTTCCCGAACTTTGGTCATGAAGCTACTTGGCATCGAGTCAGGTATTAGTTTTATATTAAGTACTCTTTAGCAGTGGTTTACTGAGTTGGAGTCGTCGAGAATCGTACATTTTTGGGAGCCAGCAGTTGGAGAAAGGCACTCACTTCTTTCCAAATTTAAAATTGAAGTTAGTGAAAATGGGCTTATTAATTAGTAATCAGAGTCGATGGCATTTGGAGGTTGGGGGTCAAAGGAGTCTAAGTCGGACGCTGGCTGGGTCCAGTAGTCGGACGCTGGCTGGGTCCAGTAGTCGGACGCTGGCTGGGTCCAGTAGTCGGACGCTGGCTGGGTCCAGTAGTCGGACACTGGCTGGGTCCAGTAGTCGGACACTGGCTGGGTCCAGTAGTCGGACACTGGCTGGGTCCAGTAGTCGGACACTGGCTGGGTCCAGTAGTCGGACGCTGGCTGGGTCCAGTAGTCGGACGCTGGCTGGGTCCAGTAGTCGGACGCTGGCTGGGTCCAGTAGTCGGACGCTGGCTGGGTCCAGTAGTCGGACGCTGGNCGTACATAGTTTAGTATCTTCCGCAAATTTAGCTACTGATGTTACTACGGATGTTATGATCGAGATCATGGATGTAAATTGAGAACAGAAGTGGGCCAAGCACGCCACCTTGTGGAACCCCTGATGATACCTGCCTCCAGGCGCTCATCTCTCTTTCAAGCTGAACTCGCTGGTGCCGACCCGTTAGCCATGCCCTAATCCATCGTAAATAGTCTCTCTGGATGCCATGGGCTTCCAATTTTTTCATTGGGCGTTGATGGGGGCTGTCAAAAACCTTTTTGAAGTCTAGATACGCAAGGTCTAAACCCTTTTGTTCATCTTTAATATCTGTAACTTTTGAGAAAAAGTCCAGTAGGTCCATTTCGGAAGCCATGCTCAGTGTCGGATATGAGCTACTGCATCTTTAGGTGATCGGTGATGCACTTTTTCAGGAGGCGTTCAATGGTTTCGCTGACCACCAATGTAAGACTGATTGGTCGTTAGTTGCTGGGGCTTTTTTTATCGCCCTTCTTATTTATTGGTATCACATTAGCTAGTTTCCAATCCTGCAGAACTTCTCCCGTTCTTAGTGCCCGATTAAATGTTTCGAGCAGAGCAGCGGCTTCACAATGACAGGAGCCATTTCCCGTGGTACACGGGGAGTAAGATTATCTGACCCAGTGGATTTGTACACATTTCGGTAGGTTCTTTAAGGATCTCGGTCTCCGTGAAAACACATTTGTTTATGGGAGCAACTTGTATCGGTGCTGGTTCAGGAATATTCGCAACATTTTCTATGGCTAGTAAATACAGATTTGAAATAGTCATTCCGGATTGTGGCTTTGTCTCTTAGGTCATTGGTGATTGCACTCTCAGGTCTTACGAGCGGACCTATGAGTTTGGTAGGGTTTACTTGGCCATGCATCAATTGTTCCTAAACTGTTTTTGGCTCGCACTCTCTTGGCTTTTTTGCAGATTCCAAGTCTCATCCTCTTCCCCTCCCCGTTTCCCTTCGTATTGACATATATATATATATACAAATAGTTGCATTATTTGGTCATACTTTAGTGCTGTTGATGTTTCCCCATCACCCCGCTCTGTCTCATCATACCTTTAGGTCTTTGCAGGGCCAGGGAACCACAGCCATGCTCAGGATACCAACTGTGTGTTGCATTTGCAGAACGGCGTTGCTGCTCCGAGTCCTTCTGCAGACCCACCCACGCCCCCACCTCGCCGCAACTCACTGAAGCATCCTTCGCTAGTGTCCAGACGTATCAGTAATATTGTCAATATCACGCACGAGTCGCAGTCCAGCGCTGGTCACAAGTCTAAGACCCCAAGTCAACCTGATGAAGCTGGTCTGACCAATGGCAGCAGGAGCACGTACGAGAGGTCTGTTAGAGTGGACGCTACACATTACAGCAATAGTAAACCGGAAGCGTACTCCTCTCTTCATAATAATATCAGTGACACCAGCAAAAGAAAAACCTCCGCCACCACCTTCAACGAAGCTTCTAATGCTCTGCAGGTCAGATAATTATTCGTTCTGTGTGATAGGTACCCGGACACACTGCACATCTGTAATGTTTCTAATGTTCCTATTGAAGTTAGAATTCAAGCTCTTCATGGATTGAACATCCAAGTGAATTGTCACTGTTCTTTGCGCAGTTCTCACTAATTTACCGTTAGGCAGCTATTTGTTAAAAGTGTTATTTAAACTTGCGAGAAACCGCGTGGGAAGAAAGGCAAATGTTTGAATACTCAAATGTTCCTTGTGGTTACTGTGTTTGTTATGTGATAACTGTATTCTATATCGGTCTTGTACTTGGTGGACTTATGATATTGGATAACTTCATTCATCACACGTAACTGTACATCTTTTCATCTTTCGTCTTTCCTGAAAATCTACCTTGATTCTAAGAACTACTTGTGCAATAATGTTAAATCAGGTCCTCAAGGGGGCCTATAGTACATGCACTCATTTAAAAAAATACCTACTTTAAAGAGGTACTAAGCAACTGAGATGCTACAAGATTTATAATGTTAGCCATTTTGTGCTGTATGTGTACAGGAAGCAATGTTAGACTTCGAAGAAACTCTTGTAAATTCTCACGAGCCTGATCCTCGACATCCTCGCTCACGCCCCACCGGCAGGGATAGTGGACCTGCCGACGACTCGACACGTCAACAGTACGGCGGCGCTGCTGACGATACGTCCAGAGGCCCTCAGCGCAAGCAGGCTATCAGTGAGTTACAGTTTCTTTTCAGTGCGGTCCATGCTGTTTTTTGTTTAATTTAGTATATTGAGACTAGAATTATTTTCATCAAAAATCTTTTGAGTATTTTTTGTAGATGTGATTTTTTGTAGCCTATTAGCATGCTCTGAAATTTGGTCTCAGTGGGTGGTTTAGCCAGCTAGCTAATGAACATCTGGTACTGTTACCCTCGCCCAGAAGTGACGTTGGCCCGATTTCCGCACTTTTTAGGCCGTACTGTCGGAAAACCCGAACTAATTTCGGGTAAGTTGGATTAGAATCCTTCATAACTTCGGGTAGGTTAGGGGAGGGCTGGTCTGGTTTTTCTAACCACCTATTTTTTTCAATTTCGGATACGTGATTTTTTGTAGAGGGTGCAGGCTGGGTTAGGAAGTATACCTACTTTCGGGAGTAGATGACTAATTTTACCGGTAACTTGGCCTGTATTAATAATGAAAGGACGATGACAGTAGCGTAGGCTCTACATAATTTACAGATGAGAGCAGTTTTTTACACTCCTTATAAGTAGTTTCAGCAGATCCTGTAGTTACTTGTTAGACAAAATATTGCAGCCTTCTTGTAGAAATTGAGTGTGCATTTGTTCCACTTCATAGAAGTGTTTCGTCTCTCCGTTTCGCTGCCTGTAACATTAATTCAGGGACTGAACCTCATTTGACTGTCATGGTCTCCTCACGTACGGTCTGGCTCTCTAGTCCATTTAATGTGTCGTTTATTGGGACTCCTCCATCCTGCTACGCTCATCTCAATAGCATCAGCTTTCCCCGAACTTTAGTCATGAAGCTCCTTGGCATCGAGTCAGGTATTAGTTTTAAATTGATTAAGTACTCTTTAGCAGTGGATTACTGAGTTGGAGTCGTCGAGAATCGTACATTTTTGGGAGCCAGCAGTTGGAGAAAGGCACTCACTTCTTCCAAAATTTAAAATTGAAGTTAGTGAAAATGGGGGCTTATGGGCTTATTGGGCTTATTATGGGGCTTATTAATTAGTAATCAGAGTCGATGGCATTTGGAGGTTGGGGGTCAAAGGAGTCTAAGTCGGGCACTGGTTGGGTCCAGTAGTGGGACACTGGCTGAACCCAGGAGTCAGAGTCGGATTTGATTCATCTGACTGTACAGCCCTGTTTATCTGGCCTGAAGTTCTATTAAAGCCTATGAAGTAAGCGTAAGGCTTCTAAGTTTCAAGCCTTCAGTTGTGTCCTACTGTTGGCCCCCATCAGGTAGCAGCAGCGCTAACACAACCATGGCCTCACTCCTGGCACAGTCGGCGGTGAACAGAGTGCGCTCTGCCAGCGTGACGCGCTCCAACAGTCTGCCGCGATACTGTGAGTACCTGCTGCTGCTTCTTGTCCGCTCCACATTAGGTAGCTATAATATTATATAGATAGGTCCTCTATACTTACCCATCTGCTTCGTGAGGTGGGCCGCTAATTGTGGGAAACGAAGTATCTCCTAGATTCCTATCTGGTCCCGTGAGGGGCCATGAAAGGGCCCTGCACTCGAGTGTCTCTTCTGTCTTCTTTTTTCCCTTTTTCATCTTTCAGGCGCGTTCGCCCTGTTATCCCGATCAACACGAACGTACTGAGTAACATTTGAGACACAGAACTCACTTAGGTGAGTTTGCCATCAATTCCAGATCTTCCGGTAGAGATGCTGAAATGAACTATTTTACCTTTGGCGCGTGCGGCTTAAAATTGCTGCGCTAACAAGCCTGTTGTTACTACTGTTGTCTGCTCCAGTAAATGCTTCCGAGTTGCAGACTTGGCATTGTTTTCACTTCCCTGTGACGCAGTGCATACAAAGACTGTTCAATTAGCTAGGTAGTGTCTGTTATTTTATGTATTTAGCAGATGTGCCATTATAATTTGTCAAATGCATGCTATTTATTGTGTTTTATAAATTTGTAGTGTGTCGAATAGTTGAAATGGGGTGGATTTCTCGGTTCTCCTTCACTTGTTTAGCTGACTTGTATTCCTGTAGGCTGTAGATAGTCTAATCCATCCTATTTTATGTAGCAGCTGATGCATGCTCTTCTAGATCCTGCCTTCATCAAATAATGTTAACAACTCTCACAATGTTGTAAGCTACAGCACTCTGAGAGCGTATACCTCTGCCAAGCTATACAGTGTTAACGAAATTATCATATTGGTCCTGAAATCTGGTGATTCCGTTTTCTCATCACCAAAATTTGGTCATTTGTGCCTCCTGACTGTGATACCAATTTCTATATTGCTTTTTGAAAATCCGTATGGCATTTTGAGTTAGCTATATCTTGCCGCACACTAAGGCCAACATACAGGCAAAGTCAAACACGCTAGCAAGCCAACCAATCATCATCAAATTTGATCACTTGTACCTTTTAACATTTCTAGCATTTCCTACAAATTTACTGAATATCTCTCTATAACTATTTAAGTTAGATTGTGACAAACATTAGTCAAAACACACAAACGGGCAAAAAATTATTACCAAAATTTGGTCATTTGTGTCTTTTAAAGTTTTTAACAACCCCTGAAAATTTCATGAAAATCTATCTGTCCATAGGTAACTTTTTGAGCTATGCTACCAAGAAAAAAGAGGTAGACAAGCTAATAAACGATTGATCGCATCCCCACCAAGAGCTGTTCATCTGTTTCTCCTAACGTGCCTAACAATTTCTGTAAACTTCCTCTATATCTCTCCAGAGATTTTTGAGCTATTTTGTAACAGACTGACAGGCAGACAATCTCGATATTATCATAACTCCTTGGCGGAGGTAACTATTGATTATATTTCCTACTTCGCAGTGAACATTCTTGCTATTAACTGTGCATGTGCATTGCACTACCAGCTTTATCGGCACTAATTAGATTAGATAGGCGGCAGTAGACGAACCAAAAGGCCCATTTCCAAAGGGACACCGGGACTTGCACTTACTTAACCTTACTTGCTTTCAGCTACACTAGACTGCATGGCTGTTTGGTGTATGTTTCTTATTTGATGATATGTGCTTACTTACCAGTTCACTGGCCTCGCCGAATGTCTTTACCTCTCATCGAGTATAGTGGCAGGAGCCCATCCTCTGCACTGCCTCAGAGACGCTACAGATCCAACTCCTTGAGCGAGCCGTTCGTTCGGAGTCACCTCACGTCTGTGGCTTACAAGGGCCACCTAGCCACACGCGGGGAGAGGTACAGTTTCATGCCTCTTTTACCCGCGACCCGAAGGAATTACCGGTCACTAACACCTGAACTAGACAACCACAGCCGGCCTTTGTCGAGGGAGCCTTGGCCTCTTTCACTAAATGAATCTAGAAACCTGCGCAGTGATTCCTTATCCACTCTCAGAACTAGCTCTGGGAATCAACTTTCTTCGCTGTTGGAGACAGATGATGGATCGTGTGCTCCAGAGGGACCAGGCAGAGACAGTCAAGTCTCGCCCAAGACCGGAAGGAGGACGCGCTCCATCTCAGCGTCAGAGTTGGAGAACCGTGTTAGTTTTGCATCCCCAAGGCCTTTCCGATCCTTTTCATTGGTTCATGAACACGGTCGGTCCCTGTTTACCCAGTCGGGGCGTCGCTCGCCCTGCCTTGAAGAGCCCTATCCCCACTCTCTTCTTTTGGAGGACTTCTCTTCATCTGTGCCTGTAGCTCCTGATGATGACTGTGAGAACCCTAATGGTTGCTTTGATTGCAGCGTGGGTGATTTTGTTTGGAGTGCTCTTCGTTTTGTGCTATGTACAACATAACTACTTCGTATTAGCCAAAGTGTTGTTTATTAACTAGGGTGAATAATACCTTACTGATGTTATTCTGTTCATGTATGATCCAAAGATGATTACGTGGAGTGTGTGGTTAATTGTGGTGTTCAAATTTTGTGTAGCTAGCTTAACCCATAACTGTTTCATTTCCTTTGCTGATTTTCATCGTTCGTACTCATTCCAGTTTCCTTTCAAAATGCATGTGGTCTGTACTTACTCTCTTTTCAAACTTGCGATAGCTACCGTATATAAGTTAAACAAGTCACTGCTGCTGTTTGCCCTATCTGAAAGACTGAGGCTGTACTGTTTCGCTACATTGGTTCTTTTTCATATTGTCTTCTTATAGGAGAAAGAACATTGTGACGAGTTTGCACTCCCTGAGTAAGGTAGGGTTTTATAAGATTTCTTCTGTTCTAGCGTTTAGTAGGCCTAACGTTGATTTGGGATACTTCTGCTTTGTCTGTTACTGTAAATATTGCATGTAAATAAGTGTAGTGCTGCTATCGTGCCTGATGTTCACCGCACTGTATTTTTTATCGAGAATTTTGCTTGTGTAATTGCAATGAACTTTGCTTTAACAGACTTTCGGGGGCGAGTTAGCCTCTTGATGTTGATGAAAATAATTAATTTTGGTTGTCACGCTGTTCAGCTCGCAGACTGGGCAGTTGTTGTTTGTTGCCATCGTCAGAGTCCACCAATACCAACTTGGGGAGGAGGCTCCGGAGGGGCTTGTGCAAAGGGGGGAGAAAGTCGAAGAGAGGAAGAGAAGCGAGCAAATGCGCAGTTCCAAGCGGGTCCAGCCAGAGACTGCTCACAGAAAGATCAGTGGGGTGACTAGGATATGAGAAGAGGTAATTTACAGTCTGCTCACTCAGTCCGCAGAGCTGGCAGGAGGTATCACCGATCCGTCCCAACTCAGAACTTATAATCCACTAAGACCGAACAGTGGCCAGAGTGTAGCTGGGAGAGGGTAGATCAGAAAGATTTGGGAGAGGTTAGATCAGAAAGATCTGGTGAGAAGAGACTCCTCGTCACAGAGAGGAGGGCATTGAAAGCCCAGAACCCTGCTACGGGGCTATGCAGCTGCTGCAGTTGTAACAGCAGAGATGTGTAGTGACCTAAAGGCAGTGCACTATTTATCCGGATGGGGGGGGGGGGAGAATCCCATCTATGAGAAGGGGAGCAATATCAGCTTCAAATTTTGATTGAAGACTGTGTCGAATGCGGCGAGGGCCTGAAGTGGCCGTGATAGTACCATGAGCAGTATGACGTATCCGCGATGCACTGAGGAGATACTGTTTAGAATGCTGCCCCAGACTGTCACCAACTGATAGGGTTGAAGTCTCCTGATGGAGGTGATGCGCCGAAGCCATACGGTGGGATCCAGTGACTATGCGCAAGGCTGCATTCTGTACCGGCTGCAGCTTGCTCACAGTAGTTCTTGAGACATTAGGAAACTAGACCCAGGCTGTGTAAAGCATGACGCTTCTAATGAGGGCCCGATAGGTCAGTAATAAAGTCTCCTTCTGTTGCCCCATTTTGCGCCTGCAATCGGGAGCTGCATCTGTCGCAAATGTAGTTCGCATGAGTGCCAAAGTTGAGGTGTGGGTAAAACACCATGCTCAGGATTTTGGGTTGTGCTCCAGGGTGAAGTCCAATTGACCCATCTTGATTGCTGGGTCCGACCTGGATTGATGATGATTTGACGTAAACAGAGTGGAGTGGGTCTTTTAGTGAGAGACCGTCAAGGCTCTCTCTCCGGCCCAGGCCTTGATTGTCGAAGCATGGTCTGACAGTCTCCACAGGGCGTCCCGCAGCGCACACAACCATGTCTTTAGTTTGACAACCCTATGCGACCCAGATAGTCGGTGGCGCCATCGGAGCTTGGCGAATTAGTTCGACATCTTTATAACGTCCAGCGGTTTCCAGAAGAATAGAGGTCCGCTCTCCCAACCTCAATAATCCCTCGATAATGGCGGAACGTGTATGGTAATGGCCTATACGACAGAGGTTGGGTAGGTAGATCCTAGGAATACCGGAATAAGGCAGCACCTCCAGTAGCGCACGAAAAGTGGAGATCACGTCGCCGATGCTTCGCAGGAGAGCGAGCCAGGTGTCGTAGAGGCCAGTAAGCCTGCCTCTTAGCGAGCTCCGTCAGAGGTGTTACTGGAACGAAAGCTGAACGGGAACTGTGGTGGTTAGTTGCTAAGAGGGCTCAACCCACAGTTCATTTACAGAAGATAGTTGTGTCAAATTTGAGTGTATGAGCTACGCCCCTAAATTTTCAGGTTTGTGACGTCACAAACCTGGAAGTTTAGCAGCAAAGTGCATTCACCCAAATTTGACTCAACTATCTTCTGTAAATGAACTGTGGCTCAACCTGCCCCATGCTAGCTCCGTGCTGCTGGGAGCTAGAACAGACACTAAATCAAGGGTTTAACACGATGTCCTACAACAGATTGTCTCTGCTCAGTACCATGTAGGGTCACACATCGCTTGTCACAAACACTCTTCCAGTATGCGAGCCCAACAGAGTGACGGCCAGTCTAAATTCATTATTTTCTTCAGTTGTGAAGTATTTTACTGTCGGGGTAAATATAGTAGAATTATGAGACACGAATTGCAGCGCCGCTTTGGGAACTAGTGTTAAACTACGGGACTTAGTTCAGCTGTAATGTTTTATACCAGCTACTCTAACCACTGGACTAGGCATTCAGACCTGCAGGCTTTGTCCGTTGTAGTCGAGTTCAGTTAGTACTGTGTCCGTAAATGAGAGCTCCGACATAATATGTTGCCTAGTAGTGGCAAGAATTTTATTTTCGACATCCATCCTAGTTCAGTTCAACTCTCATTGTACGGTACACATGATATGAGTGTACAATTTTTTAGTGTTCTTTTATGAACAGTATATATATATATATATTATGTATTGTCCAGATGTCATTATTGTGTGTCGAATGGCTCTTAATTTGGTAGAGCATTTCTACCTTGTATGGTAGAAAGAAATGATAATTGATGGTAACTTTTGGAAAAGCATTCCAACATAAAGAATCCAATGTTGTTGACGAAGATTCAATTTGCCTTTAATGACTCGGCAGACCTGTGCACTAACGCCTGCTAATTATATCCTACAGCTGACGTTAGGTACCTTTTTGCTGCTGCGAGTTGTTTCAAAAGTTTCTGTTTTTGTGTTATCATCCTGTGTGAAAAGAAGCCGAGGCCTCTCGTTACTGTACGTGTATTGAAAGTATGTTCTTGGTGGTGGGTCAACCATTGAACGTCTGGGGCACAAACCATGCGTGAGAAGCCCAGCTGGGTTTATGCTTTATGCTTCTTCATGCCTTTGGGTCTCGAGTATAGAAATTAGTTCGACTCTTCATGGAGCTCTAACTTAGATGTAATCTATAACTGGATGAGCTTGAGTAGTCTATATATACTTAAAATGTTGAACTTTTCTGTCTCAGGAACAACGTAGTTGAGTCAGTGAT
This sequence comes from Parhyale hawaiensis, assembly GCA_001587735.2. NCBI lineage: Eukaryota > Metazoa > Arthropoda > Malacostraca > Amphipoda > Hyalidae > Parhyale > Parhyale hawaiensis. Next base: position 50,511,969 of record LQNS02000211.1, read on the forward strand.
CATCCAGTTGAGACCACTACGTGTCCAATGTGGCTGTAGCGTCGGATGGGGTGAATGGGTCCACTGAGAGAGAAACCGTATAAATAACATTTTTATCACCTTCGAGCGAAGCAGAGATGTGGATGCGCACCATTATCATTGTGCGCTGCAGCAGACACACCCAGGCCACAAGCCTATAAGAGCGACCAAGCAGTATTGTCGCTAGCTCATATCTCAGGTGCGCGCGTGGTGAAGCATTAGCCAGTGTGTACCTGTC
>LQNS02000211.1:50512608-50535132 GCA_001587735.2 Parhyale hawaiensis
TTCTATTACTAATTGAACGTTTCTTATGGAGTATACCATTTGCTACCAAATACTCATTTAAATTCGCTACGTTGCTTTTACGTGCATTCTTGCTTCTCAGTGCTTCGAGTATTTCTGAACAATAAGCATCATTAAGTGGATGCGCACCATTATCATTGTGCGCTGCAGCAGACACACCCAGGCCACAAGCCTATAAGAGCGACCAAGCAGTATTGTCGCTAGCTCATATCTCAGGTGCGCGCGTGGTGAAGCATTAGCCAGTGTGTACCTGTCGAGACTCGTTACCACAATATAGATCTGCATCTACCTCCTTGTCTCATTTGCCCTGCAAATAGAATATCCGTGATAAAGAGAACCCGAATACGACACCATGAAATAACAGAGAGTGTTGATAGTGTTTTTGTTAAAGATTTAAGTATTTATGTTTGTCTGTCCGCGAAAGAAGAGGGAGAAGAAGTTCAGCAATGTTCATAATTTTGCATGGAGTCTGGTGGGTTGACCTAGCTGTGAAAAATGCCAAAACTCGAGAGAAAACTCTTCTAGCCCTCAGAAATGACGGCGTTGATATTTGCCAACCCCTCCCCCCACCGCGAGTCAGAAACTTACTCTACTTACGCTATGTTCTTACGCTACGAGGCGTTCGAGTATATAACTGCGTTAGAAGAATGTGAATTGGCTTGAATGTACCCAATACTAAGCTAAACATGCTCTCGCATGCAAAACTGATGTATCAGATTTACTCCTGAGGTAAGATAGATGAAAATGTGTTCCGCTTGTGGATTAAACTTGGAAGGTGATTCAGCACTAAGGAGTGAATAGGGACCCTCTTATTTAAAGGTACTTGCGGGTCACCATTGCATGCCAAATGTAGCTGTGTTATCTCTGGGCAGTTCCTGACGAGTCGCCCCACGCCGCATGGTTCTCCCGAGTGCGACATGCTCCAGCGCAGGTAAGACCAGCGACATTTGCTTGTATTCCCTTTGTTGAGTTTATTTTTACTTGCTACCGCGATCCTTTTGACCTCTTATTGCGCCGATAATAATTTTCTTTTCTTGCAACACCATGGATTGTCAAAGGAGGCTCAAAGGAATATAAGTATAACCTGCCTACTCTGCCGCCACTGTATTCTTTTTACTGTCTTGCAGTTCAACCCTTCTGCCGATAGTGATTTCTCTTGCTTGCTACGTCTTAGAGGCTTAAGGTAACATAACATCCCAGCAGTATACCAGTCTAAGTTTTCTATGTGAGGATTTTATACTGTTGTTGGCTCTAGCCAGGAATATTCGATTTGCGGGCACCCCCAAGTACCTTTTCCGCAGGAGATGTTGCATCTGGCCACAGTTTTGTAAAGTAAGGTAGATTCTCTGCATTTCCTTTTCTGTTAAGCGAGGTGGGCTGCCGATCGAAATAGCGTACCTGGTCCGCGGGACTTCTCTCATCTCTCTCGTGTGGAAGGCCGTGAAAGAGGCCGACTACTCGAATGTCTCTTCCTATGCTTTGCGCCTTGTTTCCTGCCGGTAGTAGCGCACGTAGGCTACGCGACAAATTATGTGGTATTTGAATACTATACACTCATCTCCGTTGGAACGCCTGAGTTGCGGCTACGGAGGGTAAACAAAGTGTTATAATAGTAATACATTATTCGATTTGCAGCATGCCAAACAGTCTATGCAGCTAGAGTCGAGTTGGTATAAGTAACAACTTAGTGTAATTATTGAAAAATACTAGTTTGGAGACATAGTTCTCTTCATACCATCAAGGAGCTGTGGTTCTGTTCAATACAATATATTTGTAAACCTGCTATTCATCGTGCACATGTGCGCTACTGGCAAATTATTCTTGGCGTCAGGGGTATTTTCAGAGATTACAGTCTGTTGTCGTTACAGTGAAAGGGTTTGTCCCAAGGTAACTTTAGCATTATTTATAGTATTTTCGGCTTTCAGAGCATCTTTCCTTGATCCATTTCTTTCACCTTCTGCTACTCCTCGCGTGTTGGTCACTCACCTTCTCCTTTTGCTATCTTTTTTGGGTCGCGCGGTACTTTATTCCAAGGAAGATATAAATTTTGAAAAATATAATTAGAATTAGAGCCGCTGTCACCATTAGTCGTACGAATTATATATACAAATTCCTCGCAGGTAAAGACGAGACTGAAGTTTCTTCAATAAAGCTTGAATTTGCATTTGTTATGATAGTCCTTGTTATTATTGCATGTAAATGTTCATGTCAATAATGCTGTTCACATCCTCCTCATGCAGCTTGAGAGGATTGTTATCGTGTGAGTTACATTCTTGGGATATCTGAATTATTTTTCTTCCATATTTTCCCACTCTTCTACCTATGAGTGGTTATTCTGTGTGTTTGAGTTCAAATTTTTATTTTTAGTTAAATATTTTCTTTTGCATAGTGCATCTCCCATTGTTTCTCTTGAAATTCTTAATACCGGTATAGTTTATAGGGCATACTTGAACATATAGTCTAATTCTTAATTAGATTGGTTTTGTCGTCTTCGTCTGTTGGATGGTCCATACTGTTTTGATGGTGCTGAGGATAAATTTTAAATCTACTAAATCAAAATTAGTTGATTTGTTTCAGTGCCGTGCGTAACTCGCGGCTAAAGTATTTGTTGCTCACAAATACTCTCCAGACTTGGCGCCTCACTGGACATAGGGTGGGCCATACAATTGGGTTAATTCGAGTCAGCTTCAAGTTATGGGGAGTCTCGCCTCAGTGAGACGCCATAGGTTACCTTAGCCTAAGCCATCCGGTCTATCTTTGTCGCCATTCCCAATTTCGTTTCTTCCTTATCCTTGGGTTTGCGGACGATCTTTCTACTGTTCTGTCTCTACTTCTCCTGAATTGCCGCGCTGCGTCTGGGGTAGTGAAGAACTGAATCTCACTCTACTGTCGTGACTTGTTGTTCTCATGCGCCGTTATAGGTAATCCGTGCATAAGTTTTTAATTTTCTTGGCATACGTGTTCCCTCATTTTTGCTTGAAACATTGTAGGGTCTAGGGAGACTTGCGCTAGGTAGGTATATATCCTTACCTTCGTGGCACTTTAGTCCTAGCGACCCGTCAGGAAGGCGATTTTCCCGTAGTGGATACTACTACTAGCTACCTTCTGACCCATGGTGGATGCCTAGTAATTAGTGAAACGGTCGACACAGAAGCTTAATTACGTATTCAATTCGTGATTATTATGCGTAATTATATTTTCTCTCTTGGCAGTTGTGCAATGTTGCATTTTTTAGACAAATAATGTAATGACGAATAATACTGACTTCGGTGCTTAGTACAGTCCGATTGCAAGGGCCTCAATTTATGCTTTTTAACGTGATAGTCTATCTAATAAGTGAAGCTTGATTAGGCGTAATTGACACTAAATGCATAGGCCTCAGGTGATTTACAGTTTCGTGAAATTAGGGTATTTACAGCGCTAGAAACCCCTACCGCTGCCACTAGTTCTACTTTCCTGATATTAGTATTTGATACCTACCGTTATTTGATATCAATGTTTTGTTTACTTGCTCATATTTGTTATTCATTTACTGGTATCATATGAGTTTGTGAATTTTTTTTATTATTGCTCATGTATGGCTTGTCTTTGTGAGCCATGCTCCGTCCTTCGGAAAAAGGGTATATGTCCGTGCATGGTCAAATAGAGATATCATGAGTTAACTTTATGCCTTTTTCATCCTTCTGTTCTCTAAAAACCTCACAATTTTCCGGACATGTGCCCTTTTAATGAAGTACGCAGATCTGATTCGGAAAAAGGACGTAGGTGCGTGCTGGACATGTACCGCTTCTCCAAAGTGAGGTTAGTGATAACAACCTCAGCCTACTTTACTGAGTGGCGTTTACGCCCTTGCACATTGAGCTGAGCAAAAGTAAAGAACTGTACGATATCATATGCATCATCGTGTAGAGCTCAAAAAGCTGAGAATTTTGGTACCAATATCTCCAAAACTTAAAAATTTGGACATGCGCCCTTTTTCCGAAGGACGACAGTATGATTGAGGCCTTTTTTTAAATTTTAGTATGAATGTCTTCATTGAGTAAAATTGGGCTGCCTCCGCTAGTGATACATGAATTTATTTCATATTTTGCCCAGTTTTTATTTATTATTATTTTTTTTTTGAGGTTAAAAATATTTTAAACTTCTGAAAAATATCCAGGTAAGTAGTGACCCTACCCGTCCAGCTGGGTTGTTAACTTGTGTGTGTTTTTAAATTTCTTTTGTATTTGAACTTTGTGTATCTGTTAAACTTGAATTGCATTAAGAGGAGTATATACCAAAACTTGCTCGTGTGATAAAACGCTTCGTCGTATCTCATTTGCCCTTGGCAAATCTTAATTATTTTTTAATCTCTTGTTTCTGATATATACACTGTCGTTGTGCTTAATATTGTTGCCATGTACATGTTCAAGTTGCACTTGATTTAATACTTAAGTTCTTGCTTGTGATTTCTTTTCATGCGTCGCCAGTAGTCTTTTCAGTGCATCCTGTTGCCAATTGCTACATTTGCGGCTCTTCAACATTTACATTGAAAAAGTTGTTGCTTTGTTGATTTTCTCGAGAAATTTCTCCTGAAAGTTCTGTTGAGCTTGCTAATAAAGTCAGTCTTTCACAAAAATGTAAGTAAGCTTCTATTGATCATTCGTCTGACTTCAGTGAAGAGGTAACAATTGCGTGCTTGCCTAACCAGATATGATTATATCTACCTAAATGTACGCGGGCTTCTACTGACCAGTACGGTACTGTAATCCATCATTTACCTGAACATACGCAAGCTTCTACTGACCAGTAGTCCGTCAACAGTGAAGGAGTAACAGATGCCTGCTTTCCTAACCGGGCATGATGTAATCCAGTGGTTCTCAACCTTGTTGCCCCATGATCTTCTTTCAAAACATGTCCGCAGTTGATTATCTTGTCGTAGATGGTTGTCTACTTTAAAGTTACAACTAATATATAGATTTAATCTTGAGAATCTTCGGTTTTCGTTGTCCCGTTTCTTGGTTGAGAACCACTGATCTAACCTCACCTAACCAACAGCCTGCTTCCTCTGGCGGCGGCGGTGGTAACATGAGTCTCAAGGAGGCCCTAGCATCTCTTGAGGCTACCAAGGGCGGTGCCCGCTGGGGAGGCTCTTGCTATTCTCCTCCACCTCCTGACGATGCTCTGAGCATAACGTCCGCTGCCTCGCAGCTCTCCACCAGCACCCTTCAGGTGTGAGACTGCTCATGCTTTTGTAGCGGGGAATGATTGGTGGTGAATCACAACTTACTGGCGTGAAACGGGTTCACGCTACAGTTTTTTGATGTCAGAGCTTGTCTCACGTAGCATTGTCTTGTTGATTTCTTGTGAACATTTGAAAAATCCGCAGATTTTTGAATTCGAATGCACTCGGACTTCAAAGAGATATTCAAAGCTTCACTTGCGACACTTGCTAAAACCAGCTGACAAGACCGCTAATATTTAAAAAAGTTTTTGGCCGACGGCCGTCGGTGCTAACAGGGAGTCAAATAATGTTTGGAGACTTCGTACAGCCAACAGGGAAAAGGCTTTAGTGTGAACCCGTTTTATTACATTGTATTGTTTTGGAGTCAGAGAAATGTTTTGGTTTTACAAAACTAAGCTTTGGTTGTGGTCACGGGCATGGGCTAGGCGTCAGGGTTGTAATGAGTGAAGGGGGTGTGAGCTTCATTTGGTGTACTGTACTATGTTTGCGAGCTTTTAATGTGTTTCTATAGATTTCAGAGGCCTCTGCTTTGCCAGAGCATCATGATTTGTGTTCGAATGATTTTCGTCAAGCAGGAAGACACGTGGGGTATTGGCTTTGGCTAGCAGTGAGGTATTTGTATTGCTGCATCAATGGCTCTATGAGGCTGCTTCTTTGATGAGTAAATAATTATGGATCGCCGTTGTGTTCCATGAAGTTTGAAACGTTATCATAAACTTGATAATAAGTGGCTGGTATATTTACTTAGTCTAAAGAATAGTAGTGGTTTTTCATGTACAATCAGGACATGGCCTTGAGTAGAACTCGAGGTATTTTAACATTGTCAACAGGGGAAGGCTGTTATCAACAAATTAAGAAGCAATTGTGCTGAGCTCAAGAGAAACAGTATAAACTTTGGTAGTAGGGAGATTTAGGGCGTTAACACGTTGCCCTCGTGTTAAACCAATAGCTTCGTGTATTTCTGATGAACATGTTGGTAGCCTATACATACGCAAATGCAGTTGTAGGCAACGTGTTAAATATATATTTTTTGACAGCTAGGAGTATAATAAGGGGTTTCCAGTCACTGAGAGATAAATGCATACTGGCACTAGGCCGTCGGCAGATGAATTTGGATGTCAGATTTTGATTTGTATGTTTGTAAATTGGCTATGATAAGTTCTGCATGCATTGGCAAGATGCACGTGATCCGTCTGAAGGTTAGCAATTAATTACCGTATTCGTTGAGCTATATCTCGGTTGCATATAAGCTTATTCCTATATATGTACTCTAAAAGATCAATATAAACTCAAAGTTTCCGCTCAATTTTTTCAGCTGTTTCTTAGTCACATGTTCTAAATAATCGCCATAAGATTTCTTCATGTTTTAACTGCTTCTTGAATGCAAGCAGAACAGTAAAATTGGCAAAAGGCGATTGTAAGACCACTTCTTCTTCTTGTTTATTCTTGTTTTTTCTTCAGTTGTTTCTTGATTACTAAATTGAATATTTCTAAAAGAACACTACAGTATATATAAAGTCACTTTGAAGTGCATCTTGCTTGCTCCACTTGTGTAATAGTCTGAAAAGTTTGCAATGGTCATCGTCACCAGTTTTCATTTGCGATATTATGACTAAATATCATGGATAGTGTTTGCATTTTTTGAATAATCAGTAAGTGTTCGCTCTTCTATATTTGTCAAAGAAGTGGTACCGTTACAGGTCTTCCAAAGCTGATGAAAAAAAAAAATTTGAATTACCATGCAAAAACTTTGGTTGTTGCTGTAGTGGAGATTCATTTCAGGTGCAGACCAGGAAGCTTAGCTTGAGAGTCAATAGCATCCTGCGTCTGTCTTGTATTGTACCTGTATTGAAAGGCAGAAAGAGAACTGAGCACTTCTATGTACTCTCCTGTTCAGGTGGTACTTCTCTGAACTCCGTATTTTTTGTATTGAATTCATGGAGTCTTATAGTGTGATCACTTCTGTACTATTTCAGCGAAATATTCTGCCAGTGCCGCCGCTGTTAATTGAATTTATTTATCCATCTAGAATTGAAACTTATCTCTGGCTTCTGTCGAATTAAAACAGCAAGTTTTAAAAAAAATTTAATACAGTAGCTGTGCTTCTAATCTAATCTCTTTTGCCTTTCAACCTGTAATATGTGTTCTTCACTTGTGATTTTGCCTGAATTTGTTAAGCGCTTGCATTCTATTTGTTAATTTTTGCTCTTAATTTCCATACCTTGCACCTCTGCTACTGATGTGCCCAAACACACACACACACCGACCGCACTGCTGCTGTATAACACACACTCTGCTTGTGTCGCCTGCCGTCTCATGTGCTCCTCCTCCTCCTCATGTTGCTGCCCAGTCGCTCGCTCTTATAATTCCTAACCAAGTGACTTTGACTCGGTACTGTCTCACGTAACCGACTGATGTAATGACTCCGACTCTAGCCTTTACGAGTCAGGTGGTCGAGCTGCTATCTGTAACTGGCAAACTGACTTCGACTGATAGTGATTTTGAGCCAGAAAACCAAGCTTCTAATTTATGGTGGTATTTTAACTACCCGGTCAAGTGACTTTCTGAGTCAGTCAAACTGTTGGGTCACTTGCTATCTGTTGGTAGCATTTTATAGGACTGAGCCATATTGTCTAACTTTTTGCTTGATTATAAAATGCGCAATGTGACGTGATTTACTGTCACTGAAAGAAATTTGTTTTGATGTAATCTATAACATTGAAAACAAGAACTTTGGATTTAGTTTGGACCATTTAAATATGACAACGGATTACAGTAGATGCCTCTACTCACAGTCTAATATGACGTGAAGCCAATAAGTCTATGCTTTTCCTCAAGTATATCAGTTGACGTGAAGCCAATAAGTCTATGCTTTTCCTCAAGTATATCAGTTCATATGGCTATTTTCATTCAATAAATTGAATAGTGATAACCTTTTGCATGTTTCATTGGGACATTTTTCAGTTTGATTTTTTCCATCAAATTGAGATCTCTGAGTAATTTTAGCATGTTCTGTCATCATTGAACATTTCTCCTGGATTATAATGGAACACTTCTATTGCATGAACCTGTGGTCTCTCTGAAACTCGTGTTTAATATCATGATTAGTTACCTACGGAACTTTCGAAGCGATTTTTGTCTGTCGTTTCTCTCCATTGATTTATGGCACAACTATTGCCTGAAACTCTGTCAGCTCTTGGTGTGTTTGTGCTCACTTCGTACTACTTGACACTCACGTTTGTGCTCACTTCGTAATGTAATGAAATGTCTATGAGTACTTAATAAAGATTATTATTATTACTTGACACTCACGTTTGTGCTCACTCAGTGCTACTTGACACTCACGTTTTTAGCGATCTACGTCCTCACTCAGTTATATGACTAGAACTGACGTTTTTAACTGCTTTGCTGGATGTGACTTGACTGTCTGACATTGACTGCGTGATATTGACTGTTGACTGCTTGACATTGACTGCGGTGGTGCAACTGTCACTATTCCATTCCCGGCTACAGTCAATTCGCGATCAGATGGCAACTGGCTTGAGTCGCCTCCGGGAGCTCGAGGCGGAAGTAAGGAATATTCCGCATTTGAAGGTAATATTTTACTGCATAATGTAGGTCTACGCTTTAAATATTTTATGCCCTTAATTTATAATTAATTAATATTGTATTACTGACATGCTTGCACTCTTTATGATGGCTGTTTAAAGATTGGCTAATGGGAACTCAACTGTCGTGCTATTTCTGTGCGTGTGTGATGCTCTTGGTAGCGCGAAGCATCTGTGCATTTCTAGCATACATGTTTTTTTTATTATTGTGGGGTGTGTGGTGTTCACCTTTCTGTGATTACATTATTCGCGTTGCACTGCCTGTGTGAGTTTCTTAAGATGGCTTTTACTATTGGTTGCGGCCTGTGTAACACGAGTGTGCTGTAGTCTGTTTACTCTGATGTTTATATTGTCGGCTGCGTGCTGCAGAAGACCGCAGTGTCTCGCTCTGTGTTCAGTAGCTCTTGTTTATGGCAGAGGGAGCTGGAGGTCCTGAGGACGGAGAGGCAGCAGCTGCAGGAGGCCGTGGTGGCGGCACGCCAGGGCGGCGCGACCAGCGACCGGTGAGTGAGGCGACCCAAACTTGCCTTGCTAATCCCCAAGGTTTCTTCGACCAGTTCGGGGAAGTCGTATGATAGTTATGGAATATTACTTTTGCATGTTGGCCTATCGCAATTGTGGAGTAATAAACTTGATGCTTTTGTTTGTCTTGTGGTAATGCGCTCATTAAACTGCGCTTATAACAATAAGAATGAGAGTAAAGCAGCTTTTCCGTTGTGCATTAGGGTAGCCTTTGCAGTTACTTTCTTCCTTTTCCAGAGGCGAAGACGACCTTATCACGCGGTCCAGAACTCGCCGCCGGAGTCAGTCTCGTAAGTAACTTCTCTTCTTCATCCCAAGCAGTTTTTTATTGGGGGTGGGGGATACATATTATGAACCCACGGGGACCCCCTGTTGGTTCACGCACGGACCCCTGACTGGTTCATGTCGTGTGAAGCATCCATGACAATATTTCATTACCTTTATCCCATTGTTGGTACGAAATTATGACTTGTTTAAAGTTGTAAGAGTAGAAATCCATGTTTTATTGATGAACTATTACATAACTTTTCAATTTAGAAAGTTTTTTAATGATATATATGTAGTTACCCCTTTAGTGTCACTTTCTAATGATAAAATTTGTTGGGTTTTTACAGATAAGGATACTTGCAGTATAAGATTACAATAATTCAATGTCAACAGTCAATTAAGTTGGCGAAAAATAGGTTTAGTAAATTTAAATGTGAAGATATACTATATGGGACGAGCAGGGCTATCACGTTAGAATCAAATGTAAAGCATTTACTGCAATGCTTCTTTTCTTCTCTACTAAGAAAGTTTCAATACATCTGACGCTATAAACATCTGCAGAAATATGTTGTAGCTACTCAATTTGTGCATATGTGGCGCACAAGCCTGTGTTTAGCCACAGCAATAGTTCGGCGTGATATAGACAAGGTATGCCTGATGCGCTGGATGATAACTATGGTTCCTACTACTACTCAATCAGTGCATAATCGAATAAGTTGAAGCCAGTCCAATAGTAGGCAGTCAGCTTGTTTGTTTTCCCTAGGGGTGCGTAGAAAAGTGAAGTTATGGAATCACTGATCTCTCTAAAGCTCTATGCATTGATTCCTTTATTTATCATGAGTCTCCTGATACTTCACTTTTTTATCTAATATAGCCTATATGTCTCAATTTGCTACTCTCGCAAGCTTTTCCATATGCTTGGGTTCCTTGTTTAGCTTGATATACAGTAGCTACGTAGCTCATAATCTATCAACTTTTCGAATAGTTCTTTTAAATTATGCTGCTTAACTGCGAAGAGAAAAAAAGGCCCACTTGTAACGTCTGTGCATTTTTCTGTTATTAATGTTTTTAGAAAAGTAAGTCTCTCACGGCAGCTGAACCTAAGTTGGTTTTATGATGGAAGAGTTTGTGGGACTGTGCATGTAAGGGATTCTATGTAATGCAGTAGCTACATGGCTGACTAAGAGATGACGCGGTAATTGTAGAAAAGAAATCTGTGTTCAAGTATAACGTTTTCTAGTATAGTTTGAGTCAACTCTTTCTGTATTGTAAATTTACTATAATAGTAATACGTTCTTCAAATCTGTGTAGATTAACGCTGATTTATTCATCTATCTTTACTTTGTGACAGCTGTGCGAGTGAACTTGGAGGAGTTTTGCTCATACCGCCGGGCCAGAGCAGGTTCTGCATCCGACTGCTCGGACTCAGAGTCGGTGACCTCCGAGCGCCGCTACCGAGCCCCTCGCGCTCCTGCTGCTAACGGCGCGCTGCAGAACAGCTACAGGTCTCCCAGCACTGATAAGACCACCGATCGGTACATTTCGACCAACCTCTCCACTGACATTAGGTACACCAATGCTGAAAGGAATGCCAAGAACAGTTTATTTATATCAGAGACTGCCGACGTACCGCAGAACCAGCTGGCCAAGCCCCATGTCGACTCTATTGTCAGTCGCAGGCAGAAGAGAGATGCCTCGACTTCCTGTAAGGTCATCACGCGGGACGTCGGCATCCATCATGCCGTCCGTGTCAGGTCGGTTGGTCTTACGGCTGATCTTCTCCCCAAGGAAGAAGATCTGGCTAAGAAGCAACAAATCTCCGCGTTTAGAGAAGAAAAAGAAAAATCTCCGTTGAGGGAAGTGCGCAGGCCGAGTCTCTTTACAGTCAATAGGTCAACGCAAACTCTAGAGGATAAAGTCGATGCAAAAACCAAACTGCTGAGCCAACTTGGTCGCCAGAATTCCTCTATTATCAACAGATTGTCAGAGGTTCAGAAGGACGCACCAGCTCTTACGTTTGACAATTCCACCAACACAGATCGCCTCATTGTCAGAACGCAGGGCGTCAACACCGAACAGCTCCGTTCTAAAGATCAAAAAACCAATACTGCTCTGCTTGCTGATCAGATTCTGTCCAGAGATGAGGTGGACGCTGAGGTGAATGAGCGAGTTAGAACGCGAGTGAAGGAACAGTTGGAAAGAGCTAGAAGAGACTGGGAACTGGAAATGGAGAATCTAGTTCGAAATAGGGTTGAGGCCCAGGTGGAAGACATTGAGGAAAAATACAGAGCTGAGTTTGAAACTGAAGTCAATGCCAGGGTAAGTGAGAAAATCCAGTTAGAGTTGGCTAAGGCGAAAGAGAGCATTGAACAAGACCTCAACGATGAAGTTGACTTGCGAGTTGCTTCAGAACTTACTAAGGCAAAGCAGACTTGGGAGCTTGCTCACAAGGCGAAAATTCCTGCAAAGCCATTGACGAGAGATCGGTCTGTGCAGGCTGCAGTTGCTCTCCCCGAACCAGTGAAGGTTGTGGAAAAGAAACCGAGCGTGAGGACTGTAGGTGTGGGAGATGCTCGCTTGAATGACATTCTGTGTGACAAGTGCACAGTACCCAAGCGAAGCATAGGCTGCAGTTGGGATAAGGTGACTGATGTTGTGTGCGATGCCTGCAAGGAACGTAAGAACGCCCTTACTCTTAAGCCACTCACCAAGTCTTCCTCTGCGCAAACGGTTCCGCCTCCTACTAAAGCAACTTCCTCCAGTTCGTGTCAGACGTCTGGTGTTAGCACACGGACTGCTTCCACCAACACGGTCTTCTTACCGGTGAAGAAAGAGGAAAAACCCACCATAGTGTCTGCTGCTAGTCCAGTTATTACTCCTGAGCTTGAGAGAAGGCCTTTCGGTAGTTCTTCTGTTAATATTTGTGATAAATGCCATGATACAATAACTTCTGTTGCAAAAGATATTGTTGGAACATCTGCAGGCCCTGGCTCCCTACCTTCAGGTCCGCCTGTCATTGTTCCTCTGCCTCCAACTGGAAACTCCTCTAAAATCCCACGTTTGGTCGATCCATTCAAGCTGGAACCAAGACTGGATGTGGACGATGGTGAGCAGGAGAGCAGCTTCCGACGCGACTCAAACCTCCGTCGTTCTGACAGTCGCTTGGACCAACTTGGTAAAGCTAAAGCTGGAGCAACTGCTGAGGTGGAGTTGAGGAAGAAATCTGAGCGCACTGTCGATTTAGTGACAGATGGTAGACGAAATTCTGGCCCTCCTGCCCCTGATGACAGTTCTAAGTCGAAAGTTCCTTTCAACCGGCAACAAACCTACACCAAGCTCGTTGATGGTGAGACCACATCTGCTGTAACGGAAGAATCGTCACCTGCAAAACCCGCTCGAAAAATGTCGGCTTTTGATGAAGAAGAGGAAGAAGTCGAATCCAAACCGCAAAAAAGCTCAAGAATTGCGGTGAGTGTGTACAGGCGGGAGCGCAGCTCCCCAGAGATTACTCTCAAGGATGGCTGGCCGCGACGACAGGCTCTCTTGAAACAAGAACCGTCGAAGCAGCCCGACTCAGGCACCGCGTCGGAGCTGGCGTCCAGTGCTGCGGACGCGTGGCAGCGGGAGATGACTTCTTACGGCGACAAGAGCTCCAGAGCCTCCAGAAGTGCCAGTGCAGAGAGCAATGCCACCTATAAAATAGATGATAATGTGGAAGGCGGAAGCAGGTAAGCAATGTTCTCCACTTGCCTTGTCTGCATATTACATTAGCGTTGTTAGCTGCTCTCAATTATTTGGTGCGGCCACTCATAAATTGATAGTGGCAGCTTGTCTCTAACAAGAAGAAAATTCTGTTCACTATTTAAACACAATTTACCATTTACTGCCAGATGCTCACTGCACACACTGATGTTACCTAAACAGTTATCCTGATCAACAGACGTTGCTTCCTCTGGAGGACAGCTGCTCAGCAATGATATCCGAAGACGGGCTGTTCATTTTTTTTTTTTTGCCCTAGTTTTATAGCCTAGGCTATTGTCTTACCTGACGTCATTTGTGATCAGCTAAACGGTTGAGTGTAGTAGCACTTCAGTGTCAAGAGAACAACATAGTTCGAACATTCTTTTCTGCATATTGTTGGGTGCAATAGCACGCTAGTGTCTGGCGGGCAACATCGTGTAAAGAAAACTTATTTTATTGTTTTTTAATGATTTCTAATTATTCTCCAGCGCTCGTGGCGGTAGCAGCAGCCCACGGCAGCAGCAGTCACCGTCGCCTCCTAGAAAAGCTACTCCAATACCGCAGCAAGTTGCTCCTCCCTCCAGCTTCTCCACCCCGCCCCCCTCTTCCAGGCCTATCCAGAAACCGCAGATTCCCTCCATTGTCCGGACCTCCCCTCCTCCTCAGCTCAAACCCGCCAACAAACAACCATTGGGTGCCTCTCAGTCGGCGCCCCTCGCGCAGCCAGCCGAGGCTCGCATGAGCGCCGCATCCATGGATGACTCAGAGCTGCTCGACTCGGGAGATGAGAGCATCGTGGCGAGCAGCATCGTGACGGCGGATTCGTCCGTGTATGGCCCCGTCGGTGCTGATGGAAGTCCTGGCCAACCTCGGAAGAAGCTCAAGCTGGGCCGCAATCTGAGGGCTGCCCTCAAGGTTCTCAACGACAGCATTGGGAAGCCTGTTCGGTCTGGTCAGCAGCTCACGAATGCCCTTAATATCATACAGAGGGATTGGTTCAAAGCAACTAGTCAAAAGGATGCCGATCCTCACCTAGTGGAAGAATATTTAGATGTGTTTGAAATGCAGTATTCACGGGGGCTTTTGCATCGGGTTGTGAACTTGGCAGATGTAAATGGCAACACGGCCATGCACTACGCAGTCTCGCATGGCAATTTCGATGTTGTCAGTTTGTTGCTTGATTCGAAGGTGTGCAGTGTCAACCAGCAGAACAAGGCGGGGTACACGGCCACTATGCTGGTGTCCCTTGCTCCCATTAAGTGCCCCACGCATGCGTCCGTCGTGGAGCGGCTCTTCTCGATGAGTGACGTGAACGTGAAGGCCGACCAGCACGGCCAGACTGCTCTCATGCTCGCTGTCAGTCATGGGCGCCTCGACACAGTTCGGCTCCTACTCAATGCAGGTGATGTTCACCTTGTGGTTTAGTGGAATTCTTGCTACACTTTGTGCACCGTGGGATTTTGCTTTTGTTGCTTTTGCGCTACTCTTGTCGTACCCTCTGTAATTTTTACACTTACGGTACGGTATATTTATTGAATCCCTAAATAATTCGCCTGAAGTCCACTGGGATAAAGATCTTATCTTTCTTAGTGAAACTAAAAGCGACTCATAGAGTTGCATAGCTCAGTAGTCAATGCAATTCTATGCAGTAAGTCTTGCTCTCATACCTGAATAATGGAAGTAGCTGCAGCGTGCGAGTATTGTTGTTTTGTCCGCGAATGCTCATTTTATTGGTTATTACTAATGTTACTTGTGTGTTTACAGGTGCGGATGTAAACATCCAAGATGACGACGGGTCGACAGCACTAATGTGCGCTGCCGAGCACGGCCACCTGGCGATCGTCCGCTTCCTGCTGCAGTGCCCGGACACGGACGCCCATATTGTTGACAACGACGGCAGCTCTGCCTTGGCCATCGCAGTAGAGGCCGGCCACAAGGACGTGGGTGTCCTATTGTACAAGCACATGAACTTGGCGCGTGGGTCCTCTCCTTATTCTTCCTTGAAGGGAAGCAAGCGTAGCCGGACTCCGACCTTGCCTCGGTCGGCCATCCATACTCCACCACCGAGATTTTCTGCTCCTCCGTCACCAGGACGGTCTAGAAGGGGTTCTGGTCCCCCCTCACCTCCGTCGTCGCACCACAACTCCCCCCACACGTCCCGACATAAGACATCATCTGCCTCTCTTTCCAATCTCAACTTTTAATGTTGTTCTTTGTCATACGCTTGATCTCGATCGTCCCACTCTGTCCAGCACAGTTCTCCCTAAGCCTTTTGTCGTGAATATTTTTCTACTGGATCTTTTTATGATGGTCATTTCGTGCGTTTGTGGTATATATGTTGTGAAAATTAGTGCAGTGTATTTTCTAGTTTTCAAATCTCTGCGTTTTACAGCGCAGCCTCAAAATTGGTAGGTGATGGTTGCCGAGGTGTGTTGTCGTTACAACTCCTTTTGGGTTACCGTAACCCGAAAAAAGTTTGCCGTGATCCGAAAACATTTACCGTAACTGAAAAAAAACGTTTGCTGTGACCCGAAAACATTTACTGTAACCCGAAAAACGTTAGCAGTAGTCCGAAAAAAAAAATGTTGATTGCAATCTGAAAAACGTTCGCCATAACTCAAGAAAAGTTTGCCATAACTCGAAAAAAGTTTGCCATAGCTTGAAAAAACGTTTGCCGTTAATCGAAAACCGTTTGCCATAACTCAAAAAACGTTTGCCATAACTCAAAAAACGTGTACCGTGACCCGCAACAAAACGAATGAGGTTACTCCGTATGTGATGGGTTTCCAATTGCCACAGGTTTTTGAATGGTGGGTGGCGTTGGTGTAGCACTGGTAACATTTGGGGTTGTGACTGCAACACGCCTCTGCTATTCCTGATCTGTTTATTCTTACGTAACACCGGGAATATATGTGTGTTATATTTTTAATCGCTGCTTACCCGTGCTTGTTACAGTGGCATCGAGAGAATTTTCTTGTTTATACGTAATTTTGACATATAATAATATACTGCAACTGAATGTACGGGCAGCTTTCTAATATTGCTTGTTGCTATAATTGAATTATAGGATTTTGTTAACTGTTTTGTAGCCTTTACTTCTCTGTGATTTGGTTTTTTTGTTATGTTTATAACACACTTTTCACTGCGTTTTTTTATAATAATCATTGGCATTTTTAGCTAAACGTAACCAAACATTTCACTACTTTCTTACTGTTAGATTCTTTTTACTTTACATCTTTTTAATTTTATTCGAAACGCTTGCATTCTTGCCTCGCTCATCCTCGTGTTTCAGTTGGGTGAATTTCATATGTGAAGTGGAACACTTTCAGTGGCCCACAGAGGTCTGGTGACGCCAGGACGGATTCCTTGCTTACAGCTTGCGTTAGTGTACATGGAAGCGTGTTGCAGTGGGAACAGTCAACAGTGTGGTGTCTGTTGGGTGAGTCCACGTATTCGCTTCTGTCTGTCCGGCTGAGCCTGTTAGTTGCGAGCTTGCAACGAGCTGGAGAGATTGTGTTCTCTCCGGATGACGGTACGTACCCTAGCAGGCCTTGTGTCCAGACAGATCCTAGTTACATGCTCAAAAAGCTCATGGTCGATGCTTCGTTTAGGGTATATAACAAAAAATAGACATTCTCTTTGTATGCAAGAAGAAATTAAACTGAGCACGTTATGCACTTTGCACATATAACTGGTAATCAAGACACATCGTGCGATTTACATAGTGAATTATCTAACAGACAATGCAAGGTACCGTATTACTAGGTTCGTTACGTGATGTTTTAAAATTTGTCCGTCTTTTCTCCAAATGATGGCCATTTGGATACCCCGCCAGCTTCTCTACGCCACTGGACATTTTGTAGTTCACTTGAATTATATGAAGGTAACGGATCCGTGCCTGCATGTTGTTTAAAATTCTTGCAAACATTACAAGCAAGCCGCGCGTTTTACTCTAACGCTTTTTTGTTGCTTTATTTTTCAAGAAACGTCACGTTATTTCTTTTAATTGAAGTGTATTACATGAGTGATGGAGAGCTTATGGTGCGTCTCTCTCTGATAACATATAATCATTCCAGATTTGTATTTGATCCAGATCATAACATTCCTCACCCATTCAATGGGCTGAGTCGTATGACTCACTTATTTTTTCTATTTAGCTAGCTTTTCGTTGGGCTGCCTGGTATTCTGAACTTCGGGAGGTACGTGCGTGTGTAGTTTCCTACTAAGTGTTCATGTAGCTAAGTGATGAATTGTTTGTGTTTGTAAATTTTGAAGATTAAAGGGCCGTAAACCTGGGACCTCGCGTTACTGTACTGCTACACCAGATCTGCATCTGTGCAGTCCACGATATTTGCACCAGTGTTGGATCAGTCAAATGGTCTTACGGTGGAATAGCTGAGGCATGCGTACATTCTTACCAACACCTTCTGGGCTGGTACGATATGCTGTTTCTATGCAAGTCGTTGAGGTTTATAAGTATTGTTTACAGAATGCCGAGATTTGAAGCTGGTGACATTCTCCGGGAAAATTAAATTTAATTGGGTAGTGGCATTCTACAGGAATCTTAATTAACCGTTGAGTTTCTAGGTAAAAGTGCTCAACATTACATAAGAACCTTTAAAATTTACGTTTCAATTTCAAATTAAAGTAACATTTTGTGAGAAATTTAAATTTACTTTTAAATTTTGCTTTAAAATTAGTGACATTCTTCAAGAAACTTTTAAATTTACTATTAGTTTCGCGATACAATTAGTGAAGATAAAATTAGTGACCTGTGGGAAACTTTTGAGCGTTAATTTGAAATGAGAGACTTTCTTCTAAAGCTTTTAAATTTACATTCAAATTTTATTTAGAAATTTGTGGCTCTCTTGAGGAAACTTACTTTTACTGCGTATTGCGTAACAATACGGAAATCATAATTCCTCATTGGAATAGAAGCATGTCATAATTGTTGGACTCGAGAGAACTGAATTATATCGTTGGGTGCATGCATCTTCTATATCTAATTTCTGGCCTTGTGCAGGTCCAGGCAATAAATGAATGCAATAATTTACTATTTAGTTTCGACCACCGTTGGACGCCATTGCAAGCAGGGTTCCCTTTAACCTACCATTACCCTCATTCATACCTATTTTTCCAGAGTATTCCATGTTTTTCAATTTATCGCGTGTTAACGTCGGTAAAAATTTACGTTATTGACTTGACTGAACTTATCAAGCCGTATTCCAAAATAGTGTCCCTAAAAGGGGGAATTACCTGCGATAGTTGAGAATACACTTAAGATTTTAAATTGATTGATTTTGAATTGAATCTTCGACATTGTGATATACTAGATACTGTTTTGTTGATGTTGATTGATATGTTACAAAAGGCTATTTCAGCCCGAGCTTTCTTCTCCTTAGGAATCACTGACATTGTAGGAGATCAGTTTGTTGATGTTAATTGAATTTTATGAAAAAGATAATTTCTTACCCAAGCTCTTCTTTCAGCACACACAGTTTTTTCAAAGACGGAAATCCCAAAAAAAATTCAGCCTCAGCGCTGTACCCGCGAGCAGCTGCTATTTTCATTAAGCATAATACATAAAACGATACGTTATGGTTAATGTTCCCACTGCTGGCCCAACTTGTGTGAGTGTCTAATTTCTTCTCGTTTCTTTAATGCTACATAGTAAAGAACTGACGAAGAAAGTCTGTGGCTTCTCCTCGTACGAACTTTCCATCTAAATGTGTACTAACTAGTGCATAGACGACTATTATTGCAGTCTGTATACTTTTTTGTCTTTTATGTTATAACTATTTTCTCTAATTATCATTTATCGATTTTGTAGCCTTCATGTTTTCTTAGGGAAATAATTTTGTAAATGTAGCTAATGCATCCTATTGTGACTCGAAACTAAGCTGTTTCTTGAAAAGAAACCTTCATGGTATCCCAACTGCCATCGAATTCATGTAATATCTTCGAATATATGACTTACCTACTTTGAATGCCTTAAAGATTATCGGACGAGTTGCAGGGGGTGCCATGTACGCCACCCGTCGCCTGCCGAGTCTTCTCTGTCGCGGTCGTCTCCGTTATATTAATAGCTAAGTCTTTTGTATTTTTTGTTGTTTGACACAGAACAGGCAAGCGCCCATGATACTAGCATAAGTTTTATTTATATTATATACACATGTCTGCTAGCATTACTAATACAAATATTTGATCTGCGCTTAATCTTCTCAGCTTTGCTTGTCGTGAAATACTAATAAATGCTCTATATTCTTTGTAAGGCATATTGATTTTGTTTGACTGCATTCGCGCATTGTTTTCAATCAAAGTTGAAGCAAAAACACTCTTAAGTTTCTAAATAATTATCGTTATGCCAAGGTTTTTACTAGACGTGTCTTTCCGCAAGTAGTGAATTGCACTATATGTATATTACTTGAAATGCAAGTATCTTAATTTAAACCACAAATATTTTTATGCCACTAGCCTACTTATA
Source organism: Parhyale hawaiensis (assembly GCA_001587735.2). NCBI lineage: Eukaryota > Metazoa > Arthropoda > Malacostraca > Amphipoda > Hyalidae > Parhyale > Parhyale hawaiensis. The sequence continues at coordinate 50,532,473 of LQNS02000211.1, forward strand.
TTTCTGTTTATATACAGTTATTTTTTATTAAATTACGGATATTCAATTGAAATACAGCAGTAAGAAACTGCTGCAGGATTTTAAATTGAATATAAATTTAACTCCGGATAGTTTTACTTTTTCTATAGGTATTTAAGCCTCAGAAAAACAAACTTGATTCGGTGTTTTTGGTCTTACTTTGATTAGGACGGTGTCGACTTCTGCGGTTCAACTACTGCAGCCGTAGCTTGTTTATCTCCGGCACTTGACGCTGTGCGTTAAGGGTTAAGTCATGATTATCACCGGTATGCTCGTACGCGAGAATTGGGTAGCCAATTTGCTATCCAATTTTATTTAGTAGGTAGCAAATTTGACACCCAATTTTAGGTAGCAAATGTGATACCCGCCCGATTCTAATAGCAAATTTGGTAGCTACCCAGTTTAAGGTAGTAAGTTTGCTTCCCAGCATGTCGTACGCTTTATGCTTTTTTTTTTACTACTGGTGCTATGTTTCACTTTTGTTCTTCCTTATTTGTTGCAGTTGCAGCTACGTTGTTTTGTTTCACTTTGCTTGCCTCCCTCTACACTGACTGTGCTGTCTCTTTTGTTGCTGAAGTGCTGCTATTGCAACATTTACTTGTGTTCTGTAAAGTTTTTACGGGTTGTAATAATTCAAGTACTAACTTCAAAAAAATGTAATATTCTGCCAGTGCCATGGCTATTTTTCACTGGTGTAATTCAATTTGATGTTGACTCTGATCAGTGCGAGCTAGGGAAACGAGTCCGGGTTGTTTTGGTTGTGACGCATGCAAAATTGTGACTATTGAGTCTATCCAGTCTTACGGAATCTTCTGAAAGACACTGGTTTAAGGGAATATTTGTATATGGATATTCTTATTGTTATGTACTACGCTTGTTACTGAATTAGGTTTATCCTATAAATGTTGATTATAAATGGAGAAACGTGTGTTGGACCTCGGTCGTTTCGCCTCAAAAATACTTTCTAAAACACTATAATTGATTTCTTATTTAATAGCAAAATATTGCAAGGATGTGTGGTTTGATATGGTAATTAATATATGCATCATATGCGTACTAATGTTTCTGCTGCATGCTCTCGGATGTTTGCTGCTAACGTTGTGACGTTATTTCTACACAGGTTGTTTCCATCAGAGTTGTGGAGTCGGATGGGCGACTCCTTAGACTCCGGTGATGTCCGCCGCCTCCTGCCGACTCGACAGCTCTGGTGTCAACAGTCTGTGTGATATTTAGGAACTCTCGTACCCTTGCTACAAATAGTGGCATGATTGATCTGGTACCTGTTTAATAAAAGCACCAAGTAAATATCCGTTACTTTAATTCCAAGTATACTGAGTAGATTTCATTTTCTTTTTACTAATAAAGCCTGGATTTCGGTAGCGTTGTGGATGGTTTCCGAATCTTCAGCATTAAGCACTGAAATCAAATTGAACTGATCTATTCAAGTTTACAGATGCCAGCTGAACACTTCTAGTTGTTATGCTCCCGCGGCTTGAGTATTTGTTTAGAAAACTTGACCGAGCGAGCCTGTACAGCTTCACAATATGTTATTTATGTGTCTGCCTATTGGCACAGTTATTTTACCTAGTTAATATGGCATTGAATTACACCATGAGCATATTAAAAGTGGGATTCAGGATATTAAACTGCATTAAGAATTTGCAGCGGTCCTCTCAATATTCTTATCTTTGTTGGGTTAAATGGTAACAGTTCAATCGATGGTAGTATCTGTAGCTGATGACATGAGAGTTTCAGAATATGGCCCAGACTTTAGTAACATCCAGTACTTTATTTTTGTAAGGAGCTTTGAGCGCCGTCGTGTTCTCTTTCTGCAATTTTATCATGTTTGTCTCACAAATGATCTTCCTTTCTGATCTAAGATCTTGTTCTCATTCTAAAATGAAATTATTGTAGCTTAGTGCAAAACTGGCCAAATAAATTTTAATTGTCTTTGTTGATCTGTTTTCTTCTCCTGAGCTATAGATAGGTATGGCGGATAGTGTCAATATAATGGAACTAGGCTACACTACTGTACGCCCAGACCAGCCCTAGTAGTGGGGAAATCACCTGAGGATGCATCAGTTCAGATCCGACTCCCAGCTTTCTGCTTTCTGAAGGACCTCGCGGCCAATTTAGTAGAAATGCCCTGAAGAATTTTCTTATCAGATGTGACCTCTATCACAAACTGAGATGAAGCCGTTATTACGTTACCTCACCATTCACTTAAAAATTACACGTACCCAATGACCCCACGCTTTAGGCCGTATATCTTCGTTACCCGAACTATTTTCGGGTCAGAGGAAATAGCACCCTTCATAACTTTGGGTAGGTTAGGTGAGGGCAGGTCTGGTTTTCCTAACCACCTATTTTTTCAATATCGGATACGTCAATTTTGGGCTCTTAGGTGAGTTGTGGTTACGTTAAATGCTATCGTCAACTACGGCTCTACCCTTCTCTTTGTGACTTACATATACTATATGTAAAGTTAATAATGATAATAAAGTTCTCCTTACAACTATTCTGTTTTCAATTTACATAAACGATCTCGATCTTAACAACCGTAGTTAAATCAGTAAATTTGCGGATGATACTAAACTATGTCATCCTGCACGAAAAGAGCAGAGCTCCAACAAGACCTTGAC
>LQNS02000211.1:50551378-50561998 GCA_001587735.2 Parhyale hawaiensis
GAGCTGAAATTGAGGATGATGAGATCTTTTGGAGGAACTCGTTATTGGAGACGGGAGCTGGGTGTATGCAACCATGACTCAGTTAAAACTGGCTTCCCAGGGGTTCTCTTGGGCCACTATAAGTCAAGAAAGAAAGAAAGAAGTCACCTCCGAATAAAATGACCAGCATTTTCAGTGATCAAAGGGGATAATTTGACAGGTTTTCCCCAAAATCAAACAATGATAATCGACACATATTATGACAAAGTTCAAAGGAACTAAGTACGTCAGGTGATGAAACTGCCCGGGAAGGAAAGCACCACGAATTATACATTTATATTCTCAACAGCGCACCAGCTTCATTCTCTAGTTTATTAAGAGCTGTTTTGCATAAGAGAATTTAATCCGGAAATATTGCTTCATCGCCACTTCAGTTCAAATTTTGCTCGTTCAGACTCGTATTTGGCTTCCAGCACATGAAGAGCATTTGACAGAAGCGCGATTTGGAGTCATTAATGGGGCAGAAACCTTTTTTTTCTCAAGATTGTTAAACGTCAGACCAGAGAGAGGTATTCAGAAGTGCATAAATTTAGGTGTAGGATAGGATGAGAAAAGTATGTAAGCCAATATTAAATAAATGAAGGCGCTCCCTAAAAATAGAAGTTTAGAACTGAACCTCACATTGCGCTTCAACTCTCGCTTTCACTTTCTTCTTTGACGATGCTTCTGGAATTTATTGGGTAATGGACTAATGGTGCAAACTATCAGTGCATTGCTGACAAGACGCACCATGCATATTTTTTTAGCAGATTTTTAAAGTCATATAACAATTTTAAATTTCACCTTTCTCGCACTTCTTGTTAGTAAACTGTTGAATTTGGACTTTATTCAAGTCTCGATCATCTTTTCCAACGTGGACATACTCCTCCCCATTCCATGTAACGTTTGTCATTTATTTTCCTGCTCTCGTACAATTCGATATCTATAAGTTGAAGAGGTGGCGTCATGACAAATTTTTAGCTACATGTAAATAGAAAATGGTATAAAACACTCATTGATATGGGATCAACTTCTTCTAGCTTAATGTCATAAAAAGGGACGAATATAGTACGTTCTTTCATAATTCGAAATTTTTACTTAAATACAAATAAAGATTAACATCATCCTGTATCTCAATTGTCTCGATGCTTTCCTACGCTTGAGAGTTATTTTCAAGCATCATAATGCCACTCCTGACATATAACAGAGCTGCTACGCATCTTATCGTAACCTAACACCTACTAAATCCTTAAAATTAATCTTAACTTCCCAGCCCACTTACGTGAAGCTTTTATAGGCAAAGCTGACACGATGTAAGTACAATAATCAATCCTTCCACCTTTACATTCAATTATGAAAACTCCACTGTACTCAATTACGTACTCCACCGTATAATCGATTACGGCTCGTGTTAGGGGAGCCTTTTATTAAATCCAGTTTTTGCAGGCAATATTGATGTTCTTTGCAGCGTGTATTATATGCTAGGAGATCTGCCAGCGCCATGATGGAACATTATGGCCGTGCATATATTAGGACTTACTTTTAGAATTGATTCGTTAAGAAGCAAGAGCGTGGGCTGAACGCGCACCTGGAAGATTTATGATTTTTTATAACAGACGTTATTAAGGGCGACCGTGGGATTTATGTACAACTTAAATTTCTGTATAGACTAAAACTCAAGAGGTATTCTATAAATTTATAAGAGAATAAATAACTCAGAAGACAAATGTAAAATTTAGNCAGACGTTAGTAAGGGCGACCGTGGGATTTATGTACAACTTAAATTTCTGTATAGACTAAAACTCAAGAGGTATTCTATAAATTTATAAGAGAATAAATAACTCAGAAGACAAATGTAAAATTTAGTTCAATAAATATTCTAGGTTGCTCAAAAGGTTCTCTATAGATTTGTGTAAAAATTAAAAGATGTCGCAAGAGATCTCCAACATTTAATTCCATAAACAGTACATCTAAAAAGCTCAAGAGGTATTCTCTAAATTTATACAGAAGATGGAAGCTCAGACTGTATTTCCTTTCACTTATTTCCCTAAACCTCGCATCTAAAAAGCCCAGAAGCTTTACTGTAATTTTAAATTAATCTCTAGCAAATTAAAAACCTCAGAAAATGCAGTCTAAATTATCCTTGAAAACACCAATAGTGTATTTCTGTCCCTGTTGTTGACAAGGACGTTGCATTTTTTCTCATTGCCACCCGCCAGCAGGCGTTGCCGCCGCTAACAAAGGACTGTCGGACTGTGTATTTTTTACACCCGTTCCTGCGCCGAATATGGGTGCCGGCGGTCGTTATTGTGAACCAACGGAGATGGTAGATTAGGTTCGTGCTGCAGCTTCGCTCTTGAGTTTTTATATTCGGTAACTTTATATAGCTACCTGCTACATAACGTTGCTACGGAAATCGTACCGTCTCAAGCCGGTAAATATGCATTATGACTGTTGGACGCTGCAATTTTACCCTCTTTCGGTAGCTCAGTACCCATACCGGGGCTATAGGGAGCTCGTGCCATCTCAAAAACGGTATGCGTTCGGCAGTTCCATAGCTGTTAAGGCCGGTTCACACGATAGCCAAATCAACGTATTCTCTCAGTTATGCATCAAAATGCGTTACTGAGTCCCTTTACAAAGCCGAAAAGAGTACAACTTTCTGAATTCTGATCAATTCCGGTTATGAAAAGAAATATAAAACCGCACTAGTGTCACTAGCTGAGCCAACTGACTACACGGCTAACATTGTAGTAACTTCCTTTGGCAGACACACATGTTGTTGCGTTTACGAGGACGCTATGAAACATTGGGACGCTCAGAAGTACGTACGGTACGAAAACACTGTCTTCTGCACCTGCCTTGATGCTTTCCGCTCGATCCGTAATTTACGTTGTTTTATAAGCAAGACCCCGCAAAATCAATTTATACATTTTACGGGATTTTCTTCGCCATATGCGTCGCCATAAGGTTCCTTATAAAATAATGTGTTTTGCTTCATATACAGGTTTACAAAAGTAGGGACTTCCATTTCCTGAAGATATTTAAACAGGAGATTAAGCGTAAGAAATAATGAAATGGTAGTGTAAAATTTATGGGAGAGTTTAGCATTTTGGGCGCCAGTTTTCCTTTATAATTTTAGAGTACTTTTGACACTGGACCACTATGAATGTGCGCTCAGCGGTTATTCTGTTCTTTTGGAATGGCACAGATATGTTGACACGTAAGAAATAATGTATGGGCTTAGAGTTCAATGAGTAGCATTGACTTTATTGAACGATTTACAAACATCTATCCTTGGAAATTATCCAATGTTCCCGCAGTTCCAGCTGGTAACTAGCAACAGTGGATAGCTCCCCTCGCTTCTGATTTAACTATAGGCACAGACGTTCACATTTGACATTTCCCAACGTACTACGGGGAGCAAATCTTTAGATTAACCTGACAAATTTATGATCTGGAGACCCAATTTCCAATGCAGTGATGACGTCAGCAATGACAGATGAAGTCGATCAGAAACTCGTGCGGGACCGCATGGACACTCTGCACCACCGCTGCACTGCAACTCAGTTCTTAGAAATTCACAGTATCTATAAACGGTCGTGACGATGGTTAATGTGAACATCCTTATGCTCCATTGGCAATGAGCTTCATTGCAGCACTGATATCTTCTCAGCAATGATGAAACTTGAAATAGCGAACGTTAATCGAACTCACTTAAAATTATGATCCTAAAATGTACCTATGCAAACATACTTTCAGGGCTTTATAAAAATTGGTTTTTAGGCTAAATTAGCATACGGCTGTTGCATGCAGGATTCAGATCTGCCATATGATACGAGAAAACATAATTTAAATCTTCCGTACCACTTAATCCTATAAGTGTAGCATAGAACTTGTTCAGCATCCGGAATAGTATTGAGGATCAACCCCGGTATCCATTCAATATCAAACCCCTCAATTTCATCTTACGGTCAATTGTACACGCAGTAGCCAGGATATTTCCCCAGCAAATTTGCTATAGCTATACGAGAAATTCCGAACACATTCTCGTTCTTATTAACCAAAGTAAGGCTGCATCACAAGTCCCTAAAAAATGTTTACCGAATCATAAACTTTATCTTGCAGCCCATAAAAACTTGGTGCTGCTGTTGTAAGACCAACGACCGATAGCGGGATTATAAGTCTAGTTCACACATGAGTCCTTCAAGGTAAATTCTCAAAGATCTTGCTTGACTTTATTACGGTAAAAATCTCGCACATTAGGAAACGAGTCTGTACAGTAATGCAACGCGAATCTCGCAAGAGTTGAAGCCAAACTTCAGATTTGTTATGAGCAAAATCTCATGTATTACAATTTAAGGTGAAATACTGAAATTTTTATTACAATCCTAGTTCATTCATGAGCCTGTCGAGACGGATTATCAAGGTAAATCTTCTTAATTGATTACTTTATTGGCGGACGAAACACCAATTCGAGGCTCCGTAAGTCAATGTACAATATAAGAATATAAACTGGTCAACCATATACACAATAATTATGAGAGGTTTAAAACAAGTAGCATCCGACATCAAGATGTAAAGTAGCCGGTAGCATTAAGAGTATGAATAATAACTCTATTTACACTGGTTTTCAAATATTAGTTGCAGCAAAACAAAAGTAATGGATTTGATAATACCATTCCTCCTAGAATGTTAGAGTGCCAGCCTCACTCTTTGGTACTTATATATGTAGGATCGAGCCTCTTCGCCGGGCAGGCGGATTCTTGCCGTGTTGGGCTTACTTAGTCAACAATTTCGGCATTTGCAAGCTCGTGCGGGAGCACTGACCCTGAACACTAATGGGGACTGTCTAAGGGTGGCAGTTGTCACAGAAGCCTTCCGTCGCTAACGCCATAGGTCTGACAATCTGTGGTCGACTGCAGCCAACTTGGGGTGTGTGGTCAAGTCGACTGTTACCTTTACGTCAATGCAAAGCAGAAAGAAAGTGTTTAAAATATTAAACGCTTACTCTGTAACTCGATGGCGTCGCTGGTGCTAACCCCTGTACATTTTTTGAAGAGTGTTTTGTGCTATTTTTGGCAGTAATATGCTTTTTCAACGGGTTGGCAATATTTAATCGCAATCAAGAAGAGCGTTTCAAGCTATAAGGGCTAAGCGAGAAAATCAGAACAGGCCGGAGAGCTGAAAGGTGAGTTGGAGCAGCTTGCAAAGATGAAGTGATAGAGCCCGGCCAGCAATGAAGTGATGAAGCACTGGCCGTCAGGAAGTGATATAGCATTGGAAGCAGTGAAGTGATCTAGTATTGGAAGCAGTGAAGTGATACAGCCGAGTATACCTCACCAAAACAAATGGTTCCCGAAGCAAATCAGACAGTGGATGACTAGGGCAGCAATAAATTTTTTCAAAAAGCAGACCACACCAACTCTGCAACGATGCGCCATATCACGAGGCAGAACACCATCCAGCATGAACGCACATCGACGAACCACTTTGTCTAGCAAACACAGATTACAATAGGCAGTAAAACCCCAGACTACGGAGTAGTATTCCAGAAGAGGGAGGACATGCGTATATGTTTAACTCCCTTTTAGGAAGATCTCACACTTACAAACAACTTCGGATAACAGAAAATTTTTATTAGCAACTTGATACTAAGTATTTCTATTAATTTTTGTTCTAAAACACAGTCCTAATTCTGCTGAGTATATATATTATGGTTGGGCGTACGATGTAATGAACTAACACATAATAAATCATGTACGTGTATTTAAAACTCGGCCTCTGGAAGATAATTTGCCATATTTTCAAAATGAAATGCATCTGAACCATTGCTTGGATATTGTTCTAAAAAATTTGGACAAATAATCGGAAGGGGTAATACATATACTGGACAAATCCACGCGCTTACGGGCGTTTCGCTATTTTCCCGTAGCCTTCTCCCCATAGTATGTGGAGAAATTGTCCTTCGTGAGATTTCCTGCAATTTGTATATGTATGAAGGAAATTTTGTGTTTGTTTGGGCTGGATACAGCGATAAAGATGTTTCACAACACTAAGAAATGTATTCGAGTTGTCACTGTCCAAAAAAAATTTAAATCCTAGTTAAGATAAAGAAAATAAAATGATGGCACCAACCGAACGCATTCAAGTTTTATAAATCGAATGAGCCTGCAGTTAATCTTAATCTAGATACATGATTTAGAGTAGAAACAGAACAAACATCACATTTTTCTTACAGCCAGACACATTGCGTTTGAGTCTCTACTAGAATATTCCCATGTTTTTAAAAAAATAGTTGATTACTCTATAAACTAAACTCTATAAACTAACTAAGCTACCGTGAGAAGCCAGTTATACAGTTATATAGACGGCCCAGGTGTGGACGCATATGGTGTTTTGTGGTAAAAAAATTAGGTCTACACGAGGGGCTTATCGTCATATGATCTCGCCTCAGGAAGACAATTGAGCGAGACGTTCGATCGTTGCGAGTTTCTTTGNTTATATAGACGGCCCAGGTGTGGACGCATATGGTGTTTTGTGGTAAAAAAATTAGGTCTACACGAGGGGCTTATCGTCATATGATCTCGCCTCAGGAAGACAATTGAGCGAGACGTTCGATCGTTGCGAGTTTCTTTGCTTATCTTGCGCCAGTAATTTTAACTTTTATTTTGCTTGCAGATGCTTAGAAAAAAATTCAGCTCGGTAAAATTTTGAGTTGCTTGCTCCTTCTATAGTGGACGTCAGAGGATTCGTTATATTTGATATCAATGAACATTACTAGGCGTTCAATATTTAGAATAGAAAAGCTATTAAAAATAAAGCATATAGTAGCAAAACTGGCAAATATTATAACATAAAGTTGGAGCAGCTCGGTACAAAGGATCACAATGCATGGGTTGCAACGTAATTCATTTGGTATAATAAATCTAATTCTTGTCATATGAGGTACGCATGTGTTGTATATGTGACAAATTACGGGAACGGTTTCCCTTGACAATTTATAAATTAATTCATCGATGACTTGTTTCTTCAGCAGAATAATAATTCGTATCATCACATTATGTATTTTCATAGCAAAACAAAAAATAAACTATCTCGTACAATATATGCTTGTCCTCCACCAAATTATAATCAAGCAAGGTTAGCGACTAGGCAAAGTTTACAACTAAATCAGAAAAATCAATTTGTTGCTCGGGGTAACGATAACTGGACCTTGTAGATATTCTTCTTGATAAACATTACATCAATTCAGGTTCAAACAACCTTGCATGTGATGCTCTTAAACACTGGAATAATTTTGTTTGTAAATTTCGATGGCCAGAATAATATTGCGTCTCAAGAACTTCAAAGTCCTACCATATCACGGCCACTATGAGCGCACAATTCGTGTTTTAATTTTCGGAGTGAAGTTTATTTGACGAGCAGACCAGTTTGAAGACGATTTGTACTCTGATAAGATAAAGATACCAGACCTGTGTATAGCTGTGCGTGCGAGGATCTTGCAAAAGAGGATATGAAACCCCTGCACTTAGCTTCATCAATTTAAGTTTGAAACATTTATCCACGAGAGAAACGCTTTGCGGAAGTGGAAATGGTCACGTTCACTTTTTTCTCTGGGTATTTAAAATCGAAGATGAAGTAAGAAGGTGCACTGCATGCTCCATAGCATAGCATGCAGAATCACGACCACGGACGTGAACAATGGCGTGTCCATGCTAATTCTTTGTCGGGTGTACGCAAGTTAACTCTTTTGCTACGGGACTTTGGCTCCTGAAATAGCACTGGAAAAAGTAGCCAACTACTGATTAAAGGTTGCCATGGGGGCATCAGCCCAACCAGCACACTTAGTACATGAAGGCTCTAACGACGCCATGCCTGCGAGAAACAGACGTTCTTTGCGGTCTATATTGGGGCAATCCATTAATACATAACTGACTTTGCAATCCTCAAAGGAGAAACACTAAATGAAAGGTGGCATATAGGTAATTTAGAGCATGAAATGAAGGAAAGGGTTAACAATAAACCAACAAAGCTTTCACAGAAAGATCAACGTAGAGATTCTCGACGGAACTAAATTTGATGCTTTGTCAAAAGTTACCATCAGCAGTAAAACCAGCAAAAAGCCTAGTGAAGTGAGCCAGCAGTTCCTCAGGTAGAATATAAGAACTTGCAATTCAGCGAGTAAAGTTGTGGCGCATCAGACGAAAATAGAGATACGGGCCACAGTAAATCACTATAAAAATTCGACAGTTGCAAGTGCTTTCTCGGCGTTCGATATGTGCAAGGCTATTGCGGAGGTACTGACCTTAGCCATCATTTTGGAGGGTCGGAGGAGTTAGCCGTCGATGGCCCGGCCATATCTATTGACGGTCTGCGGCCGACTGCAGCCGTACACTCATCTAAGGCCAAGTGGCCTATATCTACAGCACGAACCAGTGCGTGTGGGTTTCCCTGCAGGGGAACATACAAGTTCACTGTAGCTTTAATTTATCGGCCTCTTGGTGTAATGGTGATCGTTGTTGAGATTTTAGGGTGGTCGGAGGATTGACCAATTAATATAGGTAAATTAACTGACCTGAGATATCTGGACGTCTCTTAACCCTAATTGTAGAGGGGCCGCGGGCTCCTTCTCTTCCTGAACGGATATGTTTAAAATAACATTGATAAACTTCTACAACATTAACCGCCGTATAGATGTGATGGTGAATTTTTTTACGACACTAACTATAAAGATGTGGAAACAGTGTGACTAACAGCTCAGCACATGCTCTTTTTATAGTACCCATATGAAACCATTCGCCCATACAGCACCGATAACAATCCTGTACCAATGTACAGCCCGGTTCAGGAGGACATTATTGGCAGTAAAATTTTGCCCCGAGTGACCTTTCTACGCTGCCCAATGAAGTTAATTTAGTCTAGTGCAACTCGTGCAGGCCTAATGGATCCATAAAAGATCCATTTATGGCATAATTACCGACAGCTCCAGCTGCTCGGTATGGCTCCAACCGTACCATACTTCCCAACAAGTGAGAATCCTGGAACTATTTCTCAGCTCATGATTTATTTTCTCGCATCTTCCTCTTACCTGCTAATTGAGTTCCTGGCGTTGCACATCCTAATTATGTTCACTTTATAAATAAATTATTCGTTTAATATATACGTAGAATGGTATTAAAGTTGGAGGGCTAATATGACAAGTGCAGTAACGCGTTAGATTTAACCATCCGCGTTACTGCACTAGTCGTATTACCCCTCCAATTATACTGCCACTTGAAGAATGTACTAATTATGACAAGAATGTCTCATTCTTATGACGCTGCGTATTACACTTAATTGCATTTTTAAGTATACCTAAGCTTATTATACAACCCGATATCAATTGCACTGCCAGTCAAGGAGTGCTTTCGCTTGTCAAGAAACATGTCTAAATCCTGAGCTGTTGCACGTGGCAGTTAGTTCATATAGTTTAACATGGCTTAACTAAGGATTTCAACCATGGTTATAACTACCCCTTTGGTGTTGTTTTCCATTGGGTATCGTATCGCACTCTGCAAACCAAATATTGCCAAGCAAGAAGTGTTTAATTACATACCAAACCTGTCAGTGAAATATTATCCATAAAGAACTAAAATTTCCCCGAAGCAAGCTACCATATTTCTTGGTGCTTGGTCCGTTGGTTGCTTGGTTGGTCCGTTTGGGTGCTTGACTAATGTTTGCTAGAATATTTGTTAGCAACATAACTCAAAAAGTTATGAACGGATCTTCAAAAAATAAAAAGAATAAATACAAAAGTCGTTATAACTGTCAAAAGGCACAAATGACTAGATTTTAGTCTTGATACAAATGAAATCATAGTTTCAGAACCAAGTTGAATCCTTCATTACCGTTGCCTTCATGGTGGAGGTATGCGCTCTCAGAGTGCTCTAGTTCCTTATGTATAATAGAGATGTACAGGCAAACAAACAAACAAATAAGCAAGATTATCAGAGTTTAAAAAGTATACAGATAGATAAGAGGATATCTAGCAACATTCTCGGAACTCAGTACGATTGTGTTGATGTATTTTTTAAAACCATTTTTCATGGATGGGTAACTGTATGTGCAAATGTGTTCTTACCTAGAACAAAGGTTAATGCATGAAATCGCACATTACACTTTCTTTACAGTATACTACTAACGCGCCTAACCGTACAGAGAATGCATCTGGTACCTTCCGACGTCAATAGAGTTTTTGCACTATATGACGTTACTACGTCTAACACTTCATGACGTTAGTACGTCTAGCACTTCATGACGTTAGTACGTCTAGCACTTCATGACGTTAATACGTCTAGCACTTCATGACGTTAGTACGTCTAGCACTTCATGACGTTAGAACGTCTAGCACTTCATGACGTTACTACGTCTAGCACTTCATGACGTTAGTACGTCTAGCACTTCATGACGTTAATACGTCTAGCACTTCATGACGTTAGTACGTCTAGCACTTCATGACGTTAATACGTCTAGCACTTCATGACGTTACTACGTATAGCCCTTCATAACGTTAGTACGTCTAGCACTTCATGACGTTAGTACGTCTAGCACTTCATGACG
>LQNS02000211.1:50602504-50623124 GCA_001587735.2 Parhyale hawaiensis
TGCCGTCATTATAAATGACGGCAAAAAATTAACACTTCACCAAAACCCCCACCGTCTTTTGGGCTTCCTCATTTTTCCTATATCTAATACTGAAGAAAAAGATTCCAAGGTATTCAACTTTTCTTTTTGCCAGAAGGGCAAGCAGACAGAGTCCTATTTCTCCCTATCTAATACTGAAGAAAAGCATTGCAAGGTACTCAACTTTTTTTTCGCCTTTTGAAATCTGAATTTTCTCCTATCTTATTAGTTCTATTTCTCCCCTATCTAATACTGAAGAAAAACATTGCAAGGTACCCAACTTTTTTTTCTCCTTTTGAAATCTGAATTTTCTCCTAACTTATTAGTTCTATTTTCCCCCATCTAATACTTAAGAAAAAGATTGCAAGGTACCCAACTTTTTTTTTCGCCTAAGAAAAAGATTGCAAGCTACCCCACTTTTTTTGCGCCTTTTGAAATCTGAATTTTCTCCTATCTTATTCCCATAGAGCGTGACAGGAAAGATCTAAATATATAAATAAATAAATAAAAACACGACGTGAATTATTATGTAGTACTGATGCTCCAAATTTCATGCGGTATATCAAAGGGGAAAAATATTTATATTTGAGATATGAAAATTTGCAAAATCCACAAAATTGCAGGGCAATTTATAGAAACTTCCCAATTAGCTCTCAAACAAGACCACAGGATTTTACTAATCCACTAGAATTAAATTTGGTAGCACTGATCTTTATTAACTTGATGGCATTCCTACATCAAGCTGCAGTGAGTGCAGTGCATCCTCCTAATAGCAGAATCATAACCACAAGCAGGAACATTAAAGAGGTGCAGGCACATATTCTTTGCCTCAATTTCGACGGCGACATACACAAATATTTCAAAAAACCACCCACTCTGAAAACATTTCCCATATGCCCTCACAAGCACACAGTTTCCCAATCGCCATTATTATGATCGATTCATTAGGTTACAGATAACGGTCACATATTTTCCTATCTGTTAAATACACCGCTGTGTAATTTCTGTCATTGTCGCTGTCGCGCCAACTTCCTTTGCCCTCGGGGGGTCCCCACAGCAGCAGCAGCTTATCGCTGTCCCGTTACCAGCGTCCCTCACCTTGAGACGTCCCGAGCAAATCAACATCTTGTCGCGTTGGTGTGGCAATCCGCTAAGATTTATGTCTGATTAGCGAAGGTATTTAGAACGAGAGAAAGAGGGTAAGGAAAAATTATGTATGGTTGTCTCTCGAGTACCATCAGGATTTACGAATTAATCGGTCCGGGGATTTTGTTGTATTACGGAAAACTCCAAAATATATAACTTAATTGATATTACAGGCGTCATTGACAGAGACAGTCCAATCGAAGTAAGCTAACCGATAGCTTTGAAGAGTTCAGAACTTTTGAGCGTTGATTTTGATACCTTTAATCGAGATTCAGACGTTAATTTGAAGATTATCACTCTTTAGACGGAAAGCACAATGTTTCAGAGCAGGATTAGTTTGAAGCCTCTCAAGAGAAATCAGTTTGGGATTAATGCCTGAAACTCGATCGAAGCAACGAAAAACAACACCTACGGTTGAAGTTCCTTGTACATTAAAGCTAATGAGATCCTCCTCATCCCAATAATACTGTCGCAATTGGAGGAAACAATTCATATACCTACATAGTATTTTGTAATGGACCTTTCCAGCCAAATGATCTTCGATAGATAGGACAACATTCTGATATGTTAGTGGGTGGGGATGGGAGTGTATATACGGAACATAAGTTAAATTATTTATAGGGTGCAAAGAAATAAGTTCTGTGCTGTATAAAGTACCCCCAGAAAATTCTTTATAGTTTAGTTAGTCACTGTGCCAATTATCTCAGCCCAAAATTATTACATTTCCGGTGTTAGAGCCATAATTATGTCTGCTATGTTTCGTGCCAAGAAGTTTTATTATTGGTTTGGCCGCTAAGTCTCTGTAAATTAACAAATTTAAAATTTGCCGTCAGTTTGCTGGCCGTACGGTGAGTGCTAATTTCGTTTCGTTTGAATGAGATGAAAATAAAGTTAGATATTTGTTCGTATTTGAAATAAATGGTGATGAATCATTGTAAATTGATATTATCCAAGCAATTGAAGTACGTATCTCATTTTGTTGTCATCCTTTGCAGTGATCTGGCGGATGCCGTAGAACACTGTACGACGAGCGATCACACGTGTACGTAGTTTAGCATTATTGTTCAGTAATTTCGCTCTGAGTGATACGGTCTGGGAACTCTTTGACTTTCTCTCGTATTACTCATGTGGTTTGCTTACCTTATCTCGCTTCATCTCTTTTTTTTTTACGACGTTTACGAGTATGATTGACAGTAATTCGTTTTGTATGAGCTCGGATGTCATGTCATGTTTACAAACGATGTAAATATTGAAACAAACAAAAGGCAAATAGATCAACAAAAAAAAAATGGTTATTTGCTGCTAGAAATAACCCCAACAATTCCTAAAAATTAGTAAATACCCGTCCATGCATTTTTGCTTTATGCTACCAAAACATGCGGTAGACAAACAAACTGAACATTGTACGGATCTTCACCAAAAGTTAATCATCTGTTACTCCTAAACATATGTGCCTAACAATCCCTATGAATTTCGTAAGGATCCGTTCATTACTTTTTGATTTAGATTTGTGACAAACAAACAGACAGGCAGATACACAAATAAACTTGACAAAAGCATGACCTTCTTGGCGGACGAAATAATTATAGTGTAATTTCATTTTAGTAATTTTTCAAGCACCCTCCCAGATTTTGTAGCCTGAGTACAATGTAAGATATGAACATCGAAACGTCGCTTTACTTTGACGTTTTTAGTTCCTCCAATACACCATCAAACTTTAACATAAAAATGAGTACAGTACAAATATATTTTTAATTTTATCGGCAAGTATTAAATTGAGAAATAATCATGCTAGTAACGACATTGCGACGAATAATGCTATTTATAACGGTGATATTTACCAATTTAAAAAAATTCTTCCTTGTGCTACCGATAAGGAACCCCATTGACTGAGTCGCTCGCCAGCTTAGTTACACAATAAGACAATGCACACCTTCACGGCAGCATTACTCTTGCTTCAACAAGCAGCGGCCCAAGGATCATGTTGCATTGTGTTAAGATAATTGACTGTTACGAGACGAGCCCTAATTCCCCTGCATGACCTTACTACTGCTGAAGCCCCCGTCCATGCCCCCTGCTGCCCCCTGTCGCCCTTAGTAAGGGTTAGGGATGAAGGAGAGCCATACTCCAGTTTCGGCGGCATTTGGCCACGCCTTTTCATTAATTTAATAATACTTAATGGGTCTACTCTTTCTGAGAATAGATGGGCAGGGAGGTGTGCAACAGTCGATGGCGGTGCTGGACAATTGTAAAGCGGAAGCGGGGCTCTAAGGGCGTCAATCGCGAGTTGATATTTAAAATTTACTCGGTGATGAAGCGCTTCTGAATTATGTTATCCCATTATATTAATAACCTGCCAATGTTGTATTCTTAACCCTTGTTCTGACCCATCGACAGTCGAACACAGCAAGAGAGTGCATCGTCCTTCATATGCTAACAATCTTATGTTATGATGAAATGAGGTTTCTTGTTCGGTTTGGTGATCATAAGACACTGACTCCAAAATTGTTTGCTGAAGCACCTTTTTGCCAGCCGCTTGTAAGTTATCGAAAGAGATACTACCTGACAGGCGAAACAAACTTCTAACTCGACAGAGACCTTCTTACTGCTGGGGGTCCGTGCCCCCCAGTGCCACGGCAACCATCACTTTGGCAATGCTATGGCAACACTGACTTCACTAGACTTCCGTAATCACGCTAAGCACGCTCCCTCAAATCTTCGCCGCTACTTTTATGAGAAACGGCGCAATAAGCTTCAGTCGCTGATAAACCTCGGCATTTTAACATTGCAGACATGACCCGAAGTAAAACACTTCACTCGCTGATCTACTATAGCTCAGGTACCTTATTTTGGGGCGGGATTGCAGTAAAACTTGCGTGCTGATAACCTCAGCGTTCCGTGCATCTGAGGCGTGTTGTAATCGCCATATCTGGGTTACCGGTGCTACCCCGGTGCCCCCTTCACCTATTGCGTCGCTACGACAACCCAAAGAACTGCAACTACGATTGCAATACGGGACACAGTGACGCTGGTTGACTCTCAGAAATCTCCATTTTAAATGAAGGGAGCGAAAAAGTTACACTACTGAGAATTGAATGAACTCCGTACCCACAGAATAAGTAAATTAGAGCACTTACTTAGAGCTTTTATTGATAAAGTTTCAATTAACGCGGAATTTCAAAATTATACCGCTCATCGAAAGCTGCCACTCTCATGACCACTTTTCAGGTTACGGTAACTCTTTTTCTGCTTGCAGTAGCCCGGTTTAGGCCTCTGGTGTCTGGCAGGTAACGTCTTACTCACGCCAGGCCTGAGGGTAGCACAGAGAGCCCTAATTGACCTTTGCCGTAGTGACCCCGACACTGCTTATATATGATGCGTGTCATGTCACCCAATGCGTGGCAATTCCTACACTAGATATATACCGTACGTTCGTGGGACTCTCTACTTCCTGAAGGTTTTCAGTCTTTAATACGCCTGTAATTTATTTCATAAACAAGCTCACCCAAGGAAATAATTTAGCGTAAGACTTACGAATTAATGGATTATAGAAGTACATTGCAATGAAACACTAAAAATAATCTACTCCAAGGCTGAGGAACATCGTAACTATTAAGTCACAAATGCTCTTGCATGACAAGGCTCATCTTCCGCATATGATCACCATTTTACATTGTCCGCTACATGTCAATTCAACGCAGAACATCAATAGGTAAATATGGAGTTCAGGTCCAGCACCAGTTTTTTATGTTTTGACACTTTATATGGGTTAAAGAAGCTATCTGAAGACATTTTTCAGGAATGCTAATATTTGGCAAATGCTTAGTTTTTGAGATATTTGACTTTGAAGTTCCCACTGTTTTTCAATGGGAGAAAATAACCGGCCGTCATCATAGGCTTTCCAGCAACCTAATAGGAACCTAACTGAACCTACCTAACCTAAAATAGATTAGCTTAGGCTTTTTTCCCCATAGGAAAACAATGAGAAATTACTAACGCTGTACCTCAAAAACGAAGCATTTGCCAAGAAATTAGTATTCCCGAAAAAATGATTTAAAATGACTTCTTTAACTTATATACAGTATCAAAACATCAAAAAGTGGTGCCGGACCTAAACTCCACAAATACCCATCAATGCAATACAGGTAAATTCTTAGTAAGTCTTTCTCCATAAGCATACCTCTGAGAGTTTGAGTAATGCCTATTTATCCAACGCGTTATAATTACAACACTATACCTATATCTGACCGTCACAAGCTGGAAAGCGCTATTCGTTGATCAGCATACCTCTATGTGAATGAACCATGACACTGTAACAAGAAACAGCTACGTAACAGCCATGCTCTATATAAAGTCCACAACTCTATGTACTCGTCTTCCTTCATAAAAAATAGTCTATACGGATCATGTTTCATCATCCACTCCTTGCAATATCAGCCAAACATGAATGACCTCCAGCATCCGAAGCCCCATTCCATGATAATCATAACTCATAATTCAGCGCCCATGAACACAAGCAAGACTCACCCTGCATGATCGCCATAGCTACAGCCGCCCACTCACCCAGAGGAGGCACGCGCGGCGCACCACACGCCCCTGACGTATCCGTGACCTCTTGACTCTGAACCGTGAGCTCACGAGTCCATCATGACACTATTGCAGCTCCTTACGCTCTGAGTTACTACTAGTGAGTAGCAGGGCTCGACTGTGTTAACGGTGGCGCCCAATCGTACAGGATGCCAGTGTTTGAATCCTAAAATTGTCTGTGATTCTACCACAGCCCCCAAGCTACGGGACTTCCAGGTGTTGAGCGATAACCTAACTTTGACAGAAAGCCTGCTATCACTTGTAAATCATGAACCACATGTTGTAATCCATGCACTTTCTCTCATGCAAATGTGAGAATACTGCGTAGCTGTGAGGGATTAAACGGTATCAGTTTTTTAATTGTGAACTTCAGCTGAAATTGTACATTGTCCTTCAAGTCCAGAGCTTATAATCGTGCTATTGGAAAAATAGCCAAAATGCTCAGAGGGAAAATACAACGCCACAGTCTTGAGTATGAAAACGTGTTACGCGTATCTAAAAATACCATCAGTGGTAAAGAGGTTCACCCACTCAAGTAGTTGATTATGTCTTAGCCACACATTGCAAGCTCACGCTCGCCTTACGAGCGGACCTTCAGCACGCATCACAGTTCATTTACAGAAGATAGTTGTGTCAAATTTGGGTGAATGCGCGTTGTTCCTAAATTTTCAGGTTTGTGACGTAAAAATTACATCATGACACTATGGAAATATCAAAGATTCCTCGCTGCAACAGTGGCGTGACGCAATTGTGACGTCACAAACCTGAAAACTTAGGGGCGTTGCGCATGCACTCAAATTTGACACAACTATCTTCTGTAAATGAACTGTGGCACGCATATTGTCTCGTTGATATACAGTAAGAGTCGGTATCCAAGATACGTCTGGAATATAATCAAGTTGGAGGGCGTGTGAGTTGAACGACCACTCATAAATTGTGCGTGTAACTGCATAGTGTAGCCCGGGCATAGCTCAACAAACCTCCGGATACTACGGGAAGCATCGTCGACATCCTAATAAGGTCAGCAAATACCTCGTGTCTACGGACACTTTCTGTGGACACAGTTCCAACTGTATCCAGGTAGACATCAAGCCTGAGTGTGTGTAATCGTAACAAAAGTGTGTTTATATAACCTTGACACGCCGTGCTGAGGGTCGCAAGGAGCTTCTATAGAGAAGGAGGGAGCCAGTAGCTTAGCCCGTTGAAGCTCAAGAGTCTCTTATGGCTGTCAGCCAGTTGTCCCATGCACCAATCGCATATCATTAAAGAGTCTCTTATGGCTGCAGCCAGCCACTTAAGCACCAATCGCATATCAGCAACTCGGTTCGCCTGCTGCTCCCCCGTTAAACTCAGTGCTACCCCGTCTTTTCCACCAATGAGCGTCTCAGCCATAAGAGATCTGGTTGACTCGCTGGCAAGTCTGTAACTGGGCCACAAAGCTCCCTCCTGCTCTATTGAAGCTCCTTGGAGGGTCGTACAGCAAGCTGGGCTGAGGTCCACTGTCGTCATATCTTCCGGCCTGCCTTCTGTGTCGGGAGGTCCTACATGCTGGGGGGCACATGGGGTCAATCGTCGATCTGTTATACCTCCATACTTGAAGGCAAGGGTTGGGCAAGTTGCGCTTATGCCCCTACAGAGTTCCTTTCAATCGATCAATTTTTATATACGTCACACTTACAGGAGACTTGTTGCCTATTTAAACCTGTCATTGTTATAGATCGACTCAGGAAGCACGTATGTGTGTGTAGAGTTGCTTTAATTAAGCCTACCTTTTTTTAATTACTTTAATTTTACGACAGATTTTCTTCCTGAGGTAAGTAGCTCCTACAAATCTACAATAGATAGATTAAGTCGAGCAGCCATCTTGGACAGAGGAGGTTGTTTTACTCTGCAATCCTCGCGATGAGAGTGACACGACTAATGCGTAGACTCTGTGAGCCAAGTAAGCTGAATTAAATACCTGTGATCCGAGTAAGGGCACAACGTTCGATTGGCCGACGAAATAAAGCTTCGAGGCTTGACTTGTTCGACATTTCAGACAGAAGCTTTGGCTACGCCACTTTGAATCGTGTTGCAAGTATTTGAAGCAATTCGAGTACGTTAAACCGGCTGAAATCTCCATATTACGGAGCAAAATTGAGTTTCTGACAGTCTTATGAAAGGTCATAGCCTGACACTAAAATCAAGGTGTCGAAGCTAGCTCACTTACCTGAGGCTACGAACAAGTCATGCCTCTAAGGCTCAAATTCGGGGCTCAATCGAACGTGCCCTAACACGAATCAGATCTCTGTGGACGAGTGTATGAATGAACATTATTTATATCCCTGGGTTCATAGTAACATGAGTTGCATCCCTTTGTTCCGAGAAATACCAATTAAATCCCTATCATTCGAGTAACACGAGTTAAATCCCTAGTATCCGAATAACATGAACCAAATCTCTGCGATCGTCACACCTTGACTCCCACGCATTCCTGCTACTCTTTCCCCCGGCAGCGGAGTGAGCTGGTACCGGACTCGATAGCCATCAATAACTCAAGGGTAAAATTCCTTTGTGGAAACTTGCGCAACGATTACAGTGCCGCGGCTGCAGCTGAGGAATTTTTCGTTTTCCTTACCTACGAAACGGTTTAGCTGGAACGTGAGTTGTGAGCAGTTTTCTGCAATGTGCATACGGTTTTCTCTTTAAATTAGTGCGCGCATGGGTATGGCAGTATGCAGATGTGAAATGACGCGAATTCTTTTTTACTGAAACTTATGCAAAACCACTCTTACTTGTTTTGTCTTTAAGAATTCCCATTATCGTTTCAATTTGAAATTGTGAAATATTTCCTGCTTCATTAATATCCAAATACTTCAGTTTTGAGTTATGAAATATACTCTTTATCACCCGCGAACGAATTGAGAGAGGTGACAATGTTTTCGTTGAAGATTTAACCCTTTTTCTACGAAAACTCCGCTTTTGCTGTGAGGTTCTAAAAGAAGCTCATATTAGACACTATCACTGTAGCCACTTGAGCTCACCTACAGTATAATTCAGTCGTAGATAAAATACTAGCACTGACTTCAGACGGATTGTTAAATGTGTTGTCCAAATTTCCAGAGAAGGAAACAACGCACTGATTTTAATTAACAAAATTTTGATGCGGCATCCGAAGATGCCGTCAGTACTGAAAGGGTTAAGTATATATATTTGTAAATATATTTGTCCACCCAATAAGTGGTCGTAGGAGTTGAGCAATGTTCATAATTTTTGCAGGGAGTCTGGTGGGCTGTCCTCCATGTGACCCATGCCAAAAAACTGGGAATGGCTGACCATAAAAAATGACGGCAATGAAATTTGTTCATTACCCAAAAACAGGTAGAAGGAATTGAGCTATGTCCATGATATTTGCAGGGATTCTGGTGGGTTGTCCTCGATGTTACCCATGCAAAAAAAAAGAAATAATATGACTAGCTGGCCATAAAAATAGAAGGCAATGAAATTTGCTCTCCACCTAAAAACAGATAGAAGGAGTTGAGCTATGTTCATGATTTTTTGCAGGTAGTCTGATGGGCTGTCCTCGATGTGACCCATGCCAGAAAAACATGATTAGCTGGCCATCAAAAACGACAGCGATGAAATTGGCTCCCAACGCGGCTGATAGTCTTACGCTACGACGCGTTCTAGTTTTTCATGTTTTTGCAAGTCTGTTGCTCGCATTCAGCTTGGAACTTAAAAAAAAA
Organism: Parhyale hawaiensis; assembly: GCA_001587735.2. Taxonomy (NCBI): domain Eukaryota; kingdom Metazoa; phylum Arthropoda; class Malacostraca; order Amphipoda; family Hyalidae; genus Parhyale; species Parhyale hawaiensis. The sequence goes on from LQNS02000211.1 coordinate 50,611,981, forward strand.
TAAATTTATGCTTACCGCTTTTATATGAGTCTGGCATAACAAAACGTCTTCCACTCTGCTTGATTTGCAGTTGCCCTACTTTCATTTCTTTTTGGCTTCATAAAAATTCTCCAACGTTGCCTGCTATTCTAAATACCACTACCTTTACTTCACTCTAATGCTACTGTGAACCTTCCATCTCGTCCAATTTTCAAGTACTGCTTCTCTTGCTGCATCTTGCATTTATGATGCAAAAAATCCTCCTATCCCGTCCAATTTTACTGCGCTCATTACACTCAAAAATTACCACAAATCGTCCAATTGGCCCGTTTGTTCTCCACGCTCATTAATTACGCTCTGCAGGGCATTGCAAAGTACCCTCTAGTTTGCCAGTTTTTCAACTAACCTACCGTGAATGCACAAACTTTGATAAGTTAATCTCCATTTCTGTTGTTGTACTTGAACCCTGAGCAGCCTGCCTACCAGCACCCTAACCTTGTCTGTCAAACACTCTCACACTCCCACATTACTGCGCCCTCAAATAGCAAATTGATTGCTTAATTCTCTTAGCGTCGGCGCCTTGCAGTCACGCACGGCCCTTCCAAGAATCCACACTTGGGTGCTTTTCAGTTGTTGTACGTTTCCGGTTCCGTGATATTCTTGGGAATAAAAAGAATGACTTTCCTTCGTGCCATAAACGATACAGTGTCGCAACTAAATATGAACGGGTTTTGAATATAAGAAAAAACAAATACTCTTCAGGGTCTGAAATTCAGATAAAATGGTTGGATATAATACAGGCACAGACTGGTAAACCTATAATAGGAGGATAGAATGCGCGAATCTATAATGGCTTTCTTGAAAACAAAATACGATGTAGCATATGGGATTGAGTATGCATCGTTAAATTGAATATGAACTACAGAAAGTAGGATTGCAAGGAAGAAGTAGGAACAGAAGGTAAATTCCGCGTGGATGATATATAAGATAGACTACTCAGCAGCTAAAGTAATGATAGCTCTACAATCTAGTTGAAAGCTATAGTAAAGCTTTCATATGCACAGAATGAAAATAAATAGTAGCAATACTTATTCCATTGTTTACCTGCTCGTGCCTCTACGCAACGTTTCCAATTAACAATCTGCAGCTTATAAATGATTCTGTAAAATTGCCTTTTACATTTTTGTTAATTAACAATTTTCACTAATTTCGATCGACTATCTGTAAAGTTTGTTCCGATTGCGTCTTCAAACTACGATCTTCAATCGCAGTCTAAAAAACAATGAGTTTCTAAGGCATACACATTATAGAAGTTGTTGGAAGCACATCAGCGTATAGCGGCCCCATATGTGCCAAGCTCACGCTCAACTTATAAGGACACGTTCAGCTCGCACTTGGTCCTCATTACCCAGTGAAAGTTGGTATCCATGATACCCCTGGAAAGTACCTAGCTAAGTTGAACGTTGGGCTAGTTACATCTTCGGTTACAGCAGCTCGTAAATTAGGCGAGCGATTATACGGTATATCGAGTGCAGCCCTCGTATTCGAGCCACTTTTCGAATTTCACCAACGCCAGCAGAAATCGTTCATAATTATAGGCAATTTAAGGCAGTTATGAGCAGCAACTTCCATAATTTCCCTTTCATTCTTCAGTATCACATTAAATGGCAAACAATGCCGTATTAGTTGGTATTAATTTGTTCTGTGTTTTTACCCATATGAAAAAAACTGAGCTAGAGACTAGAGCACATACCTCCGCCAAGTAGACCAATGGTAAGGAAAAAATTAAATTGGTCCTCAAACCACTTTTTCCTTTTTACCATTACCAAAATGTGTTCATTTATGCCTGTCGGCGGTAATAACAGTTTCTGTAATTTTCTTTTCAGATCCATATGTAACTTTTTCATTATGTTCTGACAAACACTAAAACAAATGTCTGTCAAACGCGCAAAAGGAGGGCCCGATCATTACCAAAATTTGGTCATCTATGCCTTTTAACATTTCTAACAATTCCTAGGCCTGCACATTTCATTAATATCCGCTCATAACTTTTTGAGTTATGTGTTACTGAAAAATACAAAAAGCAAACATTGAAACAGACAAACGGACGAACAAATTAACACAAAAATTTGGTTAAATGCTCCTAGTAACATCCCAACAATTCGTGCAAATTTCATAAATATACATACAGAATTTTTTCTTTTTTAGTTACGCTACCATAAAAAAGGCAGACCGACAAACAAACGGTTGAACAGATCTTCACCAACAGCAAATCAATAATTCTGATCTTCCTAACAGAACTAAGAAACCCTGTAAATTTCGTAAAGGTCCATTCATAAATTTTTGAGTTATCTTGGTGACAGACAGAAAAACAGACAGTCAAACAAATAGACAAACTCGACAAAAACATAACCTCCGTGGCGGAGACACATAATTATGGCAAGCTAAAAGTACACCATAATGGCAACCTTTTCTTTTTTGGAAGCCGAAATAAAGATTATTATGTTCTTGATTGCTGATTTATTGTAAAACTAAAGCTTAAAGCTATAAAACATTGCTGAAAGGGTTTCTATGATAGCTGTCAATTAGAGATCAAATTAAAGCTATAACAGTATTTATAATTATAATCAAATAGTCCTAGCGTATTTTTAGTAACTATAGTTGACGAGGAAACTCATGGCCCAAAGTTAAGTACAACATCAAGTGACTACCTAGCTACGTGCTAGGTAGTCACTGCCTCAGGGGGAGGAGCATAACCAAGCACCACCCCGTTGTCACTACAGCCTTGCTTCCGCTTCAAGTCTGAGTACTGTAAACGTAGCAAACTCAGCAAGTACAGCTTAATTTTTACTTGCAATAGACAAAATTTAAAGTTTAAAGTTTCTATATTAACTGTAAATCTACCCATAAGCTCTGATTGTTGCAGAAAAAAATCTAAACTGGCACAAAAGAACGCAGTTTGCTATTATATCTAATCACAAAAAGTTAGTTGAGAGAATTTTTTTCAAAAGTTCTCACAATCACAGTGTACAAAATGTTGTTCTTAACTTTCTGCAGTTTTTTTTCGCCATCACAGTATATCAAAATTGGTTATTAGCTTTGTGCAACATTTTCTTTTCTACTATCACAGAATGTAGAATTTAGTTCTCAACTTTCTGTTATATTTTTTACCATCTGCGACTTTTATTTCCTTTATAGCTTGTTATTTCCATCATTTCCGTAATTCAGGAAATGTCGAGCGGACAATTAGCTGTGTTCCGCTGATTAGTTTTCTTCTAAAAAGTGTCCCCGGCTTCTGTAGTTCAAACTTTGATGCAGAATTGTGTCGACAGGAGATCGATTGTGTTTTCTTTCTATGGAAAATACGTGAGAATTTTCACCCATTCTCGCGAACTCCAAAGGGTGGGAATTTGCAGCGCAATGAAAAAAGATCGAAATTGAAAAATTTACTCTCTGAAAACAAGAGTCTTTGACACATGAATGCCAGAGAAAATATTATAGGTGTGTACACAGTGCACTCAGAGTTTTGGTGAGAACTATACCTACAAAGAACTCTCTAAGCTTAAATGTAATTGAACTATGCAACTGAGCACATTTGATCATAAAGAGAAGAAAAAAGTTTCCCTGAATACAGTAAACACAGAGAAACCTCTAATTAATTAAATTAAATACTTCGACTCAAAATGAATTGGATTTGGAGATAAAGTTTCAGATTTTATGTATTGTGTATAACACGATGAAATCTCTTCTTTGGCATACACAAACGAGTGTGCTTCGTTGAATGTTGTGAGTACGAACCTCGTGAGCTTCCTGTGAGTAAAAAAAGATCACTACTTTTAACAAGAAACCAAATCCGTTAGGTTGTAGTTTTGATGTACAAAGCTTGTGAGTTTCTGTAACTATCATAGTCACCGTAATGACCAGGAAATCATTATATGCTATCAGAATATCGAGTATAGCAACTCAGCGACAAGTCTACGTGATATCAAATTGTTGGCTTTCTGTGGTAAGTTTCATTAAGCAGAACTGTTTTGACTCAGCCAATGGTGACGTCATGAGTGCCTCGTGTTTTCTATGCAGTATCTCCCCAAAAGAATAACTGTTGAATAGATACCAATCTGCTAATTCCTTGGAAGAATTTGTGAATTATTAACGATCAAACAAAATTTTAGCATTCTACATTATTAACATTATTAACTCATCATGGTTTCTTCATTATATCACTGCAAGATATGTGTGCAACATCTGAAGTAATTTTGCTCAAGGTTTATTACAAAGGAATAGGGAAATGAAACGTTTTTTCCATCAAAACCTGCAAAAGTTTTAATAACTTCTACCTGTAAATCAGCATGCTACAGAAAATTATTTAAGCTACGTTTAGAACTAAGATAGTTCCTTGGGTTTGTTTACAATACGTTTCACTATATTTCACCTAAAACTGAGATGTCGATGTGCTGATGTCTTTGCTACCGACGGTTTATTGAGATGTACCGTCAATCTTTGATTTCTTTATTCGCAAAAGAAAATTATTGTTTCTTTCTCTGAAAATTTTCCTAGCAGCTTCAATAGCTTGAGCAGAAAAAAAAGCTTTAACAAATTATTATGGCCAGCTAACATGCAGTAGTTTCTTTGAGCATAGTATATATATTAAGTACGCTGGTGTAGAGCCCAGCACCGAGCAGAGGTGGCTTCCATGGCCCAAGTAAAGAGCTAACAGGACTATAGAGATATATTACCATAGAAATTTATTCGATTAACAGCATAGTGTCGATGATAATAATTAAAAATTGTATACAGTGCTTTGAGGAATGCTCGTTATCTCTTTTCAAAGATGAGAATTCTTTATCTCTCCTCAGAGAGAAACGCTCATTATCTCTTTGCAGCGCTCGTTATCTCTTTTCAGAGAAGAGCTTTCTTTATTTCTTTTGAAAAAACCTTCGTTATATTTTCATAGAGACGACTGTTAGCTATCTCCTTTCGGAGAGCCGCGTTCAGAGGAGGGCGTTTCGTTGAGACCTGTTCGCTATTTCCTTCCTGAAATGATCGAACCCGGTCTGCTCTATAAGGTTACGGAATTTTGGGCTAAATTTGCCTAATCGCAAACAAATTGTGCAAGAAAGTTCCGAAACTTTATGCAAAAGAAGTTCTTTACAGACACATAATTTTAGTCTACCTATGCTAAGAATCTTGCCAAGGTGTGCCCAAGCGATTACGCCATAAGTTCGAAACTATTACCTCGATGTTCCAGTGATTTGCTTCGGAGTGAGTCGGTCTCGTGGCACGTTAATAACATCGATCTATTAATTATTAGGACACGACCAGGCCAAGCGCAAAGAGCGAATTTAAATCAAAGAGCAGATTTATGGATGCGATTAAACGGAGAATACGCAAAGCGTTTCCTGGTGCGCCCGACCGCCTGAAAAACTCACTTTCTGCCTGAACTGTGACCTGCTCAAATGAATACAAATGGATGGGCGGCCTTCGGGTGTCGAACGAATGAAGTTCTGGGGCAAAAAATTAGGACAGACAGCGGAGTCTTTACAGTTCCACAGTACTGACTGCTGGGGACTTTCTGCCAGGTATGAGCGGGTGGGAGAGCTGCTGGTCTCTTTAGAAGTACTAGTATTGATTATTATGGAGAGGATTATGGGAACCTGTTAGGAATGTACGGGTAGGATAGAGAGCAGTTTCTGCACTAGTCCACAGGCCTCATCATGAAGGACTTCTGTCAAGAATGGGCGAGTGGGGAAGGGACGGGAATATTACTGTTAAAATATATAAATTACGGAGGATTTATTTCGCGAGAGTACGGCTGGCCAGCAGTAGCGACATCTTAACATTGACAAAGTACTGATGATGAAAGACTTTGTGTTACTTATACGGCGGTCTTTATTGCTACAGACTAACTAATAAGATTTTTACACCTAAACTATAAGAATGGTACAAAGGATTTTTTATAGGGAGGTATGACGGTGAAAGTGATACAGCGAGGCCTTTACCCTAAGAAACTTCTTGACCGTCCCAGTAGCTCAGTTACGATTTAGTACGCGAGCGACCAAGAATTCCGACAGGGCACTACAGCAAAATCTTGAGCAAATGGGTCTTTCTAAAAGGAATGCGGGGCGTGGTTGGTTTTTTACATCACTGAAATAAGGCGAGTCATTAAGCGCTCTCGGCGCCTCAACTTAAAACATCGAAATGAATAGTGTGGGAGATAATTTCCTGCAGCTTAACGTGTTGCGCAAACTATTCTTGCATTTTAGTTACTGAATAACTTTCAGCCCTGGACTCTGTAATATACCTCCGTAGTTAAACGTAATAAATCTGAAAGTAGTTCGAATTTGTGGAACAATATCTGAGTAAAGACAGCTCAATTACTTTCATATTACAGGCATAGGTCCTGAATCCGTTACTCTTGAGACCTCAATTCTGCTCTGTAAAATGGACCATACCGAACGCAATCGCGTTGCTTCTAACTTATGAATCCCAAGTTAAAGTGGCAAAGCCAAAGATTCTGTCCAAGTTTCGGACAAGTCAAGCGTCGAAAGCATAATTTCAGTGCCCTATCGAATGTGCCCTTAATTAGCCAGTTTAAAAGAAGTACGGCCAGTTCTCCTGCGGGGAGAACTGTCAGCTTTGGATCAAGTTTCGGGCACAAATCACGAACCAATTACCCTGAAAATACAGCCGAAAGTAAACCGTTCTCAGTATAAAAAATGGAGTTGTTTGCCGTCTCACTTACTAAATCAGCGCATGTTGGACACGTAAGATTCGATCCAAACCCGCAGATCCAACTCTGAGAATTTAAGTCTGGACTAGTGATGGGTCGGGTGTCATTTTTTGGACATCCGCGGATGCGGATCTTTAAGCTAATTCTACAGTTCTGACATCCGCGGATGCGGATGCAATTGTTACCATCTCAACATCCGCAGGTGCAGATACGGATGTTCAAAAGAGGTGCGGATGTTCGGCGGAAGCAGATACTACGCATATTCGCCGCACCACAAAAACACACCTCCTCTCACGACGGCAGTTCGTACAACACTTAGGAAGAAAACTTAGATGGTGCTTCATTGATAGGGACAGCGCTTGCACACATTCCAATCCCGATGAGAATTCATAGTTTTCAGCACTGTAGATAGGTTTAGTGCACCGTGATGAACCTGCGCATCGGCGCCTCCTTTGCGGCAGATTTTTTAGCGGATTTTACAGTTCTGACATCAATGGCTGCGGATGTAATTGCGGATGTTACCATCTCAGCATATGCAGATGCGGATATCAAACAAAGTGCGGATGTTCCGCAGATGAAGATACTCGCCCCATCACTAGACTCAGGGCCGGTAATGATGATTGAATTAGATTTCTCCATCTAACATAGCCAATTAAACATGCAGAAGATGCCTAGATTCCAAATCACCCATGTTCGATAACATGCATTCATCAAAAGGCCGATTTACACAATCGATAATCTTTGCCGAATACGTTCAAAATTTGTAGCGTCGTAAAGCATTACAGTGTGCATGGATGTCACACAAAAGAACAGTGCTCAACTTTGTGAACTGTCGTCCATTGAGCCTCGGAAGACACAGCTGACACTTTGCTAGTGATGCTTGCTACGCCCACTGACGTCAGTGCTCCCATTTTAGCAAATAGTTTGGTTTACACGCAGCTGTGTTTACAAGTACACAGAATGAAACGGGCGGAAACCGGGAGGTACTAATGATAGTAAAAGACTATCGTGTGCATCAGCCTTTTATAGCCTATGGGCAAAAGAACTATAGCTTGTCAGTTACGGCTCCGAATGCGGTGATGTGTCCATTTAAATTCTGCAGAAGTGCAAGAAATTGCGTGTTGTAATCCTCTTCAAGTCTCAAAAAATGCCCTAAACTCAACTAACAGCACTCGCTGAGCAAACTGAACTTATGGTCAATATTTTCACACCGTTTTTGATAAATGCAGGCTTAGCAGAACGTTTGGCCGTTTAGCGGAGGAAGCTCGGTCTTTTGGCTAGCGTGTGTACCAGTTATAACAAAACAAAAAAAAAAAAGAAACAGCTAACACTGAGGTACATCGATCAGTAGAGGAAATGTCGAAGCGGCAAGAAAACAAAAATTACAAACTTGCCTTCCCTCTATAACTAGATAACATCGGATCTTCTCCTGAAATAAAAATTCTTCGTATATTCTTCATAAAATAACAAGTGCGTCAGTGATGCAATCGCTATGACGTTCTACACATGTAATTTCTTCCACAAAGCGCATTTGATGGTGAGGCCCAAAAAAGATAATTCTTGTTATTCACTGTTTTACTTAAAACAAAGTTCACTGGTAGTGTAACCAAATAACTCAAGCAAGATGCAGAAACTTTTTGATTTTAAAGCAAACCAAACACACTTGGTTGTGCAGACAAAAGAAGACAGTTTTCCGTACAAAATGCAGTAAACACCCCGTTTGATGCAGTAGTTTATTCTACTAAATACTGTAGGTACTGTCTTTGATACAAGGAACTATCTTCTTTTCTCTGCACAGCAAAATGTGTTTTGATGCAGTACTTTGTTGTTCTACTACCAGTGAGCTACCTACAATAATATGACTGTGACCAAACGCAGAATTAAGTTTGTGACAAAACTGGAACAGCAACTAGTTTGGGGTACACGCTCGTTTCATCAGGCTGCAGCGCTGCAGTCTACACAGGCTAACCTTAAAATAACCTCCCTGTCTATACTTTTATGGAAGGAATATGTGTCAAACATTGACTGATTTTCTAGCATGTGTAATCACATTGAAGTGAGTAAAAACACAAAGAGACTAAGTAAAACTAAGTTATAAGGCATCTAGCTATTATTGCTGTCTCTTTCTTATTTTATGACTTCTTGGGCAACTTGAGAGAATCGCCTAACTGATGCAAAAGAGAATATGCCGAAATTTGCTCTGCGCTTAAAAACTAGAACTAAATGGACTCGATAAAACCACAAGTTTATGAATATATTTTTTTGTATGTTTCACTTTGCTGGGTAATTTTTTACTCTATATCATCCATTTTCCCAAGTGATTTTTCTGTATACTTTCGTGGTCCCATAGCTACTACGAAGTCTTGTTAGCACTGCCCATTAGAAAGGCGAATTGGCCTGGTCCCCAAAAACAATATAGTTGGTCTAGCCATGAATAATGTGAATGATGTTATACGTTCGGAACTAAAAGCAAGAAATAAAAATAATCGCATTAAAATTTATTTTGTAACCACAAAAGAAAATTATGAGCATAATTTTGTTCTAAATGACTTTTTTTTCGCACAAAGCTTCAATTTATCTGGCAATTCACCTGTCTATTTTAAGCACAACATCAATTGAATTTTTTGCCACTGCAGCAACAAGGGAGAGCGTAAATGAGTCGAGGTTCTGTGGGTCTTAGAGCAAGTCATATTTTACAATACTGACTACATTTGTAATCCAAGGGGGCTCAAGTCTGGACTCCCAGTCGGCCAATCATCAACCTTGATAAAGACAGACACATTCTAGGAGAGCCACAGCTGAGTGACTTTTGCTTTGTGGGTTGGAGCCAAACCCTACCGAACGCCCCCTGCTTCTCCACTGAACAGAGAACTGGTCAAGTACCTACCTAACCTTATCTTCAACAAAATTATCAATGTACACACGAGCTGTGCGTTTTTGCTCCTTTTCTGCAAAAATTAAGTTCCGTAACCCCAGGATGAGACACAGCTTGCTAAACCATTACTTTGACGGTATGGTGGCCTCTTAATTTGAACACTGTGAATGACTTCTGGTTCTTCTATGGCACCAGAATTGTGTAGGTTGCAGCTCTAGTCCACAATGAAAATGAAAACGATACTTCAGTGAGCTCCTCCTGTGTACACAATCATCAACTGTTTTAGTTTTTTGGCCCTTCATTCCACTGTTAATTCCAACTAATATTAAAATTGATGCCTCTCGAAATACATGAATTTGACCTTAAACATTAATTTTTACCATTTATTCATCTTTTATCCCTTATGTTCTTAATTAATGAAAAGTTTATTAAATATTTTGTATCAGAATTTATGACTTTATTAAGTAGATATATTTAAGAGACGCATTTTCATGGTCTCCAATCGCACGATCATACCTTTCTTCGCATCCTATACAGGTCATATAGGCAAGCATGCAAAATAAAAGCTGTAGGTGGATGTATGTACATAGTCCTTTCATTTTCAGTGATACAATCGTAGCCTTTGGTAGCTTTTCAATCAGAACTAAAAAAAAGTCTAGTTGCACATATACGTTTTGTTCTCTCTAGTTTCCGATGGCGCCTCTTTGTTCTTCAACTCTCTGTCGGTTGGTTGAGAAACGCTCTTGTTTGAAGAGCATTATACAAGCAATAACATGTGATTACTTGCTCAGTAAAGGGTCAATAACTTTCAACGAAACACGCGTCTTGGGTCTTAAGACGAAGCTGAAAGATGCACTCAGTATATGGATATTTTTCTGCCCTAACAAACCACGTTCATGGATGTTAGTGATGGGGCGAATATTCGCAACCGCAAACATCCGCACCTTTTTTGACATCCGCATCTGCATCCGCGGATGTGACGATGGCAATATTCACAATTGCATCCGCATATACGGATGTCCAAAAAATAACACCCGACCCATCACTAATGGACGTAGGTACCGTCTTTCGCTGAGCTGCAACGGCGCCATCTTTTCCAAATTATGTCTAGCCCTAAATTAGACAATGTCCTGGCCTCCAGAGTAAGACATATTGCTGCGTGTTTGCATCGTGTCTTAGTTGGTCTCCGATGGCACCATAAAGTCCCTTTAACTGCTTCCGAAGAGGCGGCGGCCCCTGCTTTAGCAACACAAAATTAATGAACACCTCGCCCTGCGGTCACGTGTTAGAGAGCGCCACCACCAAATCCTGAGGTCCTTGCAGGAGCAGGATATAGGAGGCGGGGACGACGAACAACACACCCTAAGGGCCCCTACGGACTGCCCCCCACACGCAGCAGGTACGGACGACAGGCAGTTCGCTTCCGCAGGGAAGGAAGTCAAGAACAACTCCTGATATCGGAGCTCGCGAGCGCGTGGCCGAGGTCACGTCCAAACAGAACCACTAGTGCGCTCCTAACGCGTATAATCTTGTCGTTTTCCGCAATATTCTTCTTGTGTT
>LQNS02000211.1:50716724-50734898 GCA_001587735.2 Parhyale hawaiensis
GTCATATATCTCAAAAACTAAGCATTTGCGACGAAAACGTCATTCATGTAAAATGTCTTGAATTGACCCAATTTACATACTGAACACAAGAAAAGGCATGAAAATCATGTGTAAGTGAAAGTAAAATAATACCCCTATTTCAACCTACCCCAACCTATACCCCAACCTACCCCAACCTACCCCAACCTACCCCAACCTACCCCAATCTTACGTACACTAACCAAAAATAACGAAAGTGAAATTCAAGATAAATAGAATAAAATGTTCTTCAAATTCAATTTTACGTCTATTGTGCGAGTTTGATAACAATCGAACCATAAACGAAAATAAAATGTTTGTACTGCAAAATATACCAATAAGAACACACCACAACAAATAAAAGCTATACGTCCGCACTCTACAGTGATCACCGGCAAAATAAAAAGCACTTAAAAGGGAAGTTCAGAATTCCCCAAAAGTTAAAATAATTCCCCAAGTATTTATAAAAGAATACAAATAGAAGCTTCACGCTATAAATAAATACTTTATGCTCGTCTCAATATATGCGGAATATACGCGGTAGTACGTTTTTATTAATTATGTGCTTAATTGTCATATATGAAATTGAAAAACACCCGAAATTGTTCTAAAAATCCCTAATATCATCTGAAATTTCGAAGAACTGGGGTAAATCCCCCAATAGTTGCAGCCATACAGTATACACGATTCTTATTGGTTGACACTAACGCATCTCACTTAAGCTTCTTATTGGTCAACCAACACGTCACGCAAGCGTCTTATTGGTTGGAAAGTGTGCTGGTCGCCGCTTGCGTCATGCAAACTTGTTATTGGTAGAAATGAAGAAAGTTTAGTATCAACATTACTTTAAAACTATTACGAAAATCGAAAAATTTGCACGAATAAAATGTTCCTAAAATTCAATTCTACGTGTACTGTAAGAGTTTTATAACAATCGGATCATAAATAAAGAAAATAGACTGTCTCGGTCAAAGTACAGAATTGCCGTCAAGTCTGAAAGTAAAAATCCGTTCGTCTTGAGTAAGTCCTTGCCTAGAGTATGGTTTCAATAAATAAGGTTTTTGAGGACATGTATCATCACTTAACAGGACAAAGGGATCTGAGATATTGGTTAAAGGAATGTGGTCATGCGCTGGTTTCTTCAAAGTTTCAGATTTCAGCCGTTCATAAACATTTGAATCAGAAAATGTCCCCCCGTCACTTTGTTAACCGTAAGCTCCATTGCAGCAATGAACTTGTCATTTGCATCGGCTATTCCCTGTGTACAACAGAAAATTAACCCTTATAGTTGTAATGCAGCGACCCTGATTTATAGGGGGGCATTTGATGCGAATGTGTTTCTCGTCGATACACCCAATACACTGTGGGAAATTCCATTTGTTGTAGAAGTGTTGTGCGATGGTTTTCCATTATTTGGTCGGAAGCAATGACATAATGTATTCCACAGAAGCAATCCCATATAGTGTGGTAGGCTTCGTACAGAATGTTTCGAACAGCGCTGGGCTAAATTCTATAGGAGAAACTTAGTGCTCGAAATGACATCCCAGTTAATAGAAATCTGTAATAAGAAAGAACAATGTACTCACGAAATTTAATAAATCAGCATATTATATATATAAGCAAAAAGTGAAAACGCTAAGGGGTGAAATGTTCAATGGTACAAATTATAATGATTATGAAAACATGAACATAATACTACTTTATAATTGAACCTAATGATAAAATTTGCTAGATCTATAGTTAAGTTCCATATCAGTTTCATGTTGTTCCCAATTTATGAAAATATATAGATACTTTTTTACTTGAAATTTTCATGCACGCCACCATGCTTATCTCTTTCTCATAGGAATGCATGGGAAAATTCAATGTCAATTATGTCTAAAATTATTCAACTCTTAAATATACATTAAAAATTTCACGAAACCATCCAAATCGGTTATGGACCAAAACTATACTAATACCTGAAATTTACTTTTCTCTAATTTCAGGGGAATCAGCTAAAAAGAAGCGGCGAGATGCTTTTCGTAAGGAGCTGGTCAAGATTCCCAAGAATCGGAGCGGAGACGAATGAGGAGCAGAAAAAGAAAGTAAATAGGCCTACTTCAAAAGTGTGGAAATCCTGAGGGACCCACTTAAGAATAGAGAATTACAGGGTACACTTAGAAAAATTTCAATACCCGCAGGTGTTTCATGGCGTAGTTTGGTGTGTCATCGCAGCAGATAGAAAAAAATATTAAAGTCAAAAAAACATATTTCCGCAAAAAGACAGTGAGCAAAAGCTTTGTAGTTTTGTTACACGTGCGAAACGAGACGCGGTTACTTACTTCCACGCAGATCGCTATTGGAATTCGAAATTTCCTCTTTTCAGGTGCATCAGTTTTACCTATTTTTGATGCATCTTGGTGCATCATGGATTTTGTTCCAAAACCAATACACATAAGTGCATCAACGTGACCAAGTGCATCATAGGACCCTATATGCATCATCATGATGCACTTTCTTTTTATGATGCACTTTCATCTTTCGGTTTGGGACAAAGATGCATGTAATATTGATGTATTTAAGTGCATCAAATTTTCTCTCAGTGTAAAGTTCCCTAAGTGAAGCAACATTTGACGATGTCTCAAAAGCAACCTGATTCAGAAATATTCCACATATCGAGCGGCTTGAGAATTTAGTGAATGAAATGCCAGCTCAGAACTTACAAAAATGAGCAATTCCTGACAGAGAATGGGAAAATTTAATAATGCCACTAAAATGAAGAAATGGCTTATGCTTGAAGAGGAAAAACATTGAATTCTTAAAGGAAAAGAAGTCAGCTTGGCGAAAAGAAGATCCGGATTACCATTTCCTAATGACTTTACTGCCATAGAAAGCTTCATATTTACAAGCAAGTAGGCTACAAGGAATTAGGACCCTTTGTACTTCTGATCATGAACTAACGCCGTCAAAGTCAAACCCTTAACCCTTGCTTGCATGAAATAAACTGGATTCCTTGGAGGAACAGCCCTGTAGGAAGTGTAATGTATGAGTGACTGTATGAGGGAAACTGTCAACGCACCTTAATTAGCGAACTGTGCCTGCGCGGTAAAGAGACGACATTAATGAGGTGTGACAAAAGGCCCTAAAGCTATTTTGAACTTTGATGGAGTTTTAACCTATTTTCTCCTTCATTTCCTAACGAGTGTTACTATAAAATAATTGATAAAAGAGTGTGTAGAGTTATTGCCATTAATTAAAGGTAGTAAATAATACACCAGTACTGGCACACATAAATATTATATAATGCAAGACAAACACGTACAATAAAACTCTCGTTAAAAAATAAAGAATCTTACCGCTAAGCAATATTTCCTACAGTCGTATGCCGTTAATTAGCTATCTGTGAAAATGCTCTTTTGGTGTATTCCAGTCGCCCGAGATGATCTCATCGACTAGCTTTAATTCGTCCTTCACTGCAACCTTGAACGTGCGATTTACGACTTTGAAATCGATAAACATAACAATTCTGACTACACTTCCTCGAGGCAGTAACAATTATTTAATTTGAGGTCATCTAAACCGTTATGCGTTTGCAATTAACGTCTTAAACTCAATCTGAATATCTTTACATTGTCTCGTTCACATTGGGAGAATCGAAAATACCGTTTTAGTTTATATTGGAGCTAGCAATGATAGTCAGAAATTTTATACTTCCGATAACAATAAACATTGCCGCCAGTAACAGCAATATTGGCTGTTGGAAAAGGAGTAATTTTTTATTTATTTTCAAGCTGCAGTAAGACTTGTTGGTGTTCCATCTTATATAGGTACTGTATACTATGCATATACATTTCACGAAGAGTTTAGATGTTAAGAATGATGACTTGAATGATGTTAATAAAGGCCAAATTTTGGCTTCCAATCGAACACGCCCATACTCAGCCATCTTGCAAGTGCAAGATGGCATCATGTTTAATACTGGAAATTGATGGAAAATGTAATTTAGAAATGTAGCATAATTTTTTCGTAAGAGTATATGCATTTTTGTAGAATTGTTGTTAGAAGGATGGGATCCTATCTCTGTCAGTTAAATTAAAAAACAAATGGTACCTATAAACTTACGAAGACACGAAGTGGTGACTGAAGGAAGGGAAAAGGAAGGAACATGTGGTATATCACTGACAAGAGGAAGCACCAACACAACACACCATGTAAAAGAACTGAAGAAGCACAAGCGGCACAAATAAAGAATTTGATTGTACCAAAAACTTTCTTCCGTATATATATGTAGGGTAAAGTAGAGCAGTGGACATCATGGGGCTATGGGCGTCAACGGGCACAATTTTCAGAAACTCTATGTTGCCGCACTATGCTTGCCATTAGTCATTAAGCACTTGATTTGACTATTTATTGACCACTTAAAGGCCCTGTTGTATATCATAGTTCAAAACAGCAATTAAGATATGTTTAAAACCACTGGTTGTGTGTGGGGCGCTTACTGTCCCCATTCCAAAACAAGTGTGCGTAATACCCCGCCTTGCTCTAACTTGCCCGTGATTTTACCCTAATAAAATATCAGCTTCCAGCAACCGTCCCGCACACACGTACGGGGTACGTGCGATCTGGAATATCCTGACGACCTGGATAATGCAGCAATTCCTTCCCGGTCAGAATCATGGAAATTATCGCACTTCTTCATCCGCAGTAAAGATGCAACGAGCGACTTACATAAAGTAAATAAACCATTTTAAACAGTATCATATTACAAGGTGAAGAAATAAAGTGGATTAAGCATCTGCTTGCACGTTGTGAAAATCACGAATTCGTTTACCAGTGCGAAACCATAGGGTAAATTTTAAAGAGGGAAAACGATCGAGCATCCATCTGCATGCCTGTATAAAGGCGTTCGTGAAATACGATTAAATTATAAAATACGCATATCATATAAGGGACTTATTCTGTATGCTAAAATAACCGTTGCATTCAGATGTACACGCTTCTATTTACATTCACACACGTTAACGAAAGCTCTATATATTTTGGAGCACCAATTACTAGCGTTGCTAATATTATTTCTAATATTCACAAATGACATAAAGGGATTTAAACTACACGCGGTGGAATGGAAGACATGACAGTAGAAAACGATGTCGCAACAGAACAATTTCTACAGACATCACCCACGGAGAAGAGAAAGTCTAACCTGCATTACAGCTGGGAAATATTAGATCACGAATTCGCTTCAGGGCTTTATTGTCTAACTAATAGATGCACGGAGTATTTTGAAAAGTCCCTGGCCAATATTCTAATTATTGCATTGAAATTTAGATAGTGATCCAAATAGGTTTAGCTTTAACAACGGGAAAATGTTTCTGGCCCACCAAGTCGCTTCGTGTCACAGTTACCGCATGTGTTGCGCAAGCAATTTACAGAAGAAACGTGTCCGTTGATAAATATGCACAGAGACTTTTCGAGCACAGTGTGCTAATTTAAATTCTTCAGAAGTATTTGCAGCGTAATTTTACTTACCTTCGACATTAGCAATTATTCTTGTCATTAGAATTGGGAAATACGTCTAGAGATGAGCATACAGTAATAGGTCCTTATTGAGAAATGAGACATCCCAAAGGTTAGCTCTAAAGAAGTTGTCTTGTGAATAAACGATGGCATTTAATGACGCGTTTAATAGTGATACGATGGCCGGACTAACGGGACCATTCCCACGAGAGAAGCGAAAACTGACTCTCCGGTCCTCTATGAACTATTGCCGTCATGTTAGTTAATGTTCACATCTTAGGCTGAAGAGAAAGAAAAAAATTAAAATATAATTTATACCTATGAGGTGACTGTGCAAGCGCGATTAGATGCAGCAGACGATTAGGGACTCAGAAACGTTCGTTTAGTTGAGGCATGATAGATAATGGTAAATGGTTCAAGGTGGCTTCTGAAGCTTTGACCGTTAAGATCTTGTGACTCCTAAAGGAGCAGCTCGTAGCTGTGGAGGGTGTTGCTCCCAGCGTTTATTAAGACGGTTTTAAAACACGTTGATTGTCTCTGCACCGACAACTTCGGGAAGTAGACCATTCCAAATGTTTACATTGAAGTACTGGAAAAATTGCTGGCTCAGATTAGTTCTTCTATCTTTGCGTTTGAGCTTTTGGTGTATTTTTTTATGTTCAGAGGCGATCATCAACTTCTCTGCCATAAAGTACCATTATCGGCATGTCGTTGAAACTATTCAAATATTCGACTATATCTATTAGTAAATATAAATATATCTATAGACACAGACTATTGCATCAGTGACGGTTTAGTCTTCACGAATTATTTTCGAGGCTAATACAATTAATGTCAACAAAATGTCTTCCAAAACTTGATAAAGGGTCGACGAAATTTCCTGAAATTTAAACGTTTTTGGAGCTATATCTCCCATCTCTAGGCCGGCAGTAGCAGCTGACTAGAGCGTCTGACTCTGATTCTGAAGGCCGTAGGTTCGATCCTCGCTCTCAGCTAGGCAAGATCTTTGCGCGCTTGATGTGATTGGTTGGTATCCGGTCTGCATACTGCTGTGGGTTTACTGACCTTCCCCAGCGGTGGGGAGGTTTGGGGGTAGCAGATATTGTCGTATGGAGTGTTCCACCACTGGCACCAAAGCTCTAAACATCTGTGATCGACTGCAGCCGTATACTCCTCTGGGGACTGTTGGTCTATATCTGCAGCCCAAATCAGTGCATATGGGTTCCTCAGTTGGGGGTCCGGTCAAGTTGACTTTAACTTTTACCTTTAATAGAAATATAGATTGAGAGATCTACAACAGAAAAATTTTAGTAACATAAGTGGGGACAAGAGATGTTGACGGTGGAAGGTGTAAAATGCAAATGACCGGGGTAAGCTTGGAAGGTCCTAACGCTTGTCATGGTTGACCGTGATGCTTTGTACGATGGGACAGCAGTGGTGGTATAGTCGTCTTGGGTATAGGGATGTTATAAGTGCTACTTATAGAGCGAACTTGCTTTTGGGAAAAAATAATTATAGTGGCAGGAAGAGGCACTACAGTTAACCTCAAAATGCATTTTTGGATGTAATGCAAGTAAATGTGAGCAGTTAACAATGCAAAGTAAAAATACTTTATCAAACACAATGCAAAATATGAAAAGCGGCAGTTAAAATAATATAAACAACTTACTAGAAGTGACAAAAATAGCAGTTATATTATTTACAGGAAATGTTCTAAGGTCTCACTTTTGTTTACACCAGGCTGTAGATAAATCTAATATTCACAAAGAAAAACTTAACAATATTTATGAATTATTTATGAAAAATCAACATCCGATGGTGAATGGTACACAGCTTACGAAATTTTAACTCTAGTTTAGGTTTATTCACTACATAATCGTAACGAAACTTACAGTTCTAATATGAAAAATTGAAGTTGGAAAAATTAAATGTAATGATAATTTTTTTTTTCATTCAAGAAACAAACGGTGTAACTCAAGTTGAGAAAATGCAATCGTTAAGATAACGTATAAAGAAAATGGGAATTTTTTATACTGTACAAATAGGCAAGAATTTAAACTAGCTCAGAGAGAATCTAGACGTGACATACGGACACCACACTGCCACCACAGTGAGGGAGATCAGTGTACAAATATGAGAAAATGCCATACCCATTCCAGAATTTCCACCTCCTCCAATGCAAAACGGCCAATGAAACTTTGTGATATCAAAGTCTTCACCTTCGATCTGGCGACTTGTCAACTGAACCAGCATTGGATCAGAAGGGTCTACGTCTGAGCTTTGTGCTTCACTATTAGGGTCAGTCGTGTCTGTGTGTTTCCAGGCAGTCCTACCCTCCGCACACTCAAGCCGAAGCTGCCAATCGGACTGAATCTCACCCTCTTTGATCATGGCTCGGGAAGGGCACTTGATAGTCGCAACAGCAGGTTGGGTGGGCGAAGTAGGTACGTGGTCGCCTCTACAGTTAACAGAAGCCCCTACCACCGTTACGGTGAAGCCATAGGCATCTTCTAGTTCATCGAGACTAGGGCATCCGACCGAATCTATGGTATGATCGACAGCGAGACCATCCTCGAATTTAACGACATGTTTGTAGGACGTGTTAGGTATGGTGATGCTGCAACCCAGACGATGATTTGGTGGGATGGAAGACACCGGTATCTGCGTGCTATCGATCTGCGCAGTC
The DNA here is from genome assembly GCA_001587735.2 of Parhyale hawaiensis. Taxonomy (NCBI): domain Eukaryota; kingdom Metazoa; phylum Arthropoda; class Malacostraca; order Amphipoda; family Hyalidae; genus Parhyale; species Parhyale hawaiensis. The sequence continues at coordinate 50,724,928 of LQNS02000211.1, forward strand.
CAAGATCCATCCGGTTGCTGGTGCATTTGTAATCCTCCTGGGACCATATTTGTGATAGCTCCAGCTTTGTTGTCATAAAATCCGCATCGGACCTGAGGTTGAGGAGCAATTGAGGGGGTTTGGAACCACCAAACAAGCACGCACTTGGGTGTAGGCTTCAAGGGGTTTGATGGAACCCACGGATCAGGGGCAGATGTGGCTACAGGAGGAGGAGCAGTCATCGGTGGAGGTCTTGCCGTTGTTAGCCGCGTTGTAGTTGTAGGTACAGCAGTGGTTTGAAGGGCAGCAGAGTCATTGGACGAGGCAGTGGTTGTATCTGGTGCGGAGGGAGTCGGCGAGAAGAAAGGGGTCGTAGACGAAGTCTCGGTTGTAGCACTGAGGTAAACGTTACTTAACAGCTCTACGTGCGTCTTGAATTCTCCTGGTCCGATTTCTGCACAATGAAGAAGGAATTAGTGGAAAATTGCAGCCGAAACAGACTTTGCATGCGTTAAGTAATTTAGAGGAGCTTGTGATGCAGAGCATCTGGCATGAGCAACGTGAAGACGATGCCATGCAGGCAGAGAGGTAGAAGTTATCATGGTGACTATAACATTATACTGTATTTTGTTCTCAGCAGTTATACAGTAGATTTTGTTAGAAATTTAAGGTCCAATTTTGTTTTTTTCAGATATCGGGTGGTGTTCTAGTAGATACGATAAGATCGAATACCGTCCTCATTGCAGTATTCACGAATTTCGCTCATGACATTCGGTTGTAAAATATGACCCCTCTTTAAAATTAAGCTCAGTACGAAGACGATTGATCTTAAAGACACGTCTATTGAAATTTGATCTATAGATCTGGATATTTCAACCCTATAGGTCTTTCCCGCCGTCTGGAAAAGTAAAGTTGAACCTCGAATTTGCAGTACTGTAATTGCAAAACCTACAATGTAATTCCTAAGTTCTTACGCTTCAAGTTTTACGAGAGATACTTGCACACATCCCGACAGCAAGTGTTTTGATCCTCTGCTCTGCAAACTCATATTACAACCTGCCAACGCTGGAGTCGCTTTTCATGAACAAACAGAAGCCGAGCCTTAACGACATGCAGTCGTCCCACCCCTTGAAGAGAGCTTCATTAGACAAACTTTATTTGTGTGGGTAATTTGAATAGTAACCAAATGTGTACAACATGTGCACCATCTTTTCTATTTGTTAGTTCAAATTATTGGTAATGACCTATAAAGTCGAAAGTCCTGATCTAGAGAAAATTTTAATTATGTCTTCAGGATCAATAATTTCCGCTCTGATCTGGATTTTAAATTTGTGGTGCATTTTACAACCTACTTGACAAGTAAATTTTATTCACAATAAGGTAAATATCAGGAAGTTTTCATTTTGATTCCCACATTCTCAGCTGTGCACTGTAGTGCCTCCTTTATTCTGAAGAACACCGGAGTTTTGATCCTATTCTTCAGTTTCCCGAAGCAGTAAGCAGTTAAGAAGTAATGATCTTTTCAACAGGCTGGAGACTCAAACGCTGAATAAGTAGCTATCTAGCGTAGAGTCGTTGGTTGTTGCGTTTTGTAAACAGAGTTGACTCCAGGAGTGAAATTGATTGGCACCTGAAAGATTAGTCAAGCTTATATCATTACGCCTAACTTGTCCAGAGCTTCAGAATGAATCTGTTTTAATCGAATTTCTGGTGTAAAATTGAATACGATTACTGTACCCACGGCAGCAGCAGACCTCCGTCTTGACTTGTCTGCTACGCGGGATCGAAAGACGAACCAGCCGACGGGTCTTTGTGGCATCCGGTTTGCTGAGTCAGCAATTGCTTGGTATGCAGAGCTGCGCAGGGACACTTACCTGACCAGGAATGGGAGGGTAGGGGGGCGGTGGGTCGTTGAACCTTCAGTTTCAGCGCCATAGTGCATAACAACCAGTGGTTGGCTGCAGCTGTAATTACTTCTGTGGGGCCAGTGACCTATATTTGCAGCAAGAACCAGTGTATGTGGGTTTCACAGCGGAGGATACACTCAAAGTTGATTTTACCTTCTAGAAGAGGCAAAAAATTTTAATCCTGCAAAATGGAACTGTCGACCGTTTCCATCGTAATGAGGCTGCAACTATTCCCTGTAAAACGACCCATATGGGCAAAGCAGACAAGCCTGTCTTAACTTAGGGATAGTTAAACTCAAAATGAATTTGGCTTAGTTTCGTCGTGCCAATCGATTGGGCCGTAATTAAGTCTCTTTATTCATAGTTTAAAAAAAATTCCAGGTTTAAAATTAACGTTATGTAACTGAGAGAAATTGCAGTTTTAGAAACTAATTATGTTTTATTCTAGAAAATAGGAAGTCCATTTCTAGGGGATAAACAATTATTATGAGCACGGTGTGACTTCGTGACCACGATACTAGATCGTCTGGGCTACCGTTTCACCACACACAAAGGAAGCTCTGGTTGATGCAACCAGTGACGGAAGTAACATAAGGCTAGCCGATCACTTAACAACAAAGGTGTGACGTCACCACTGGCCACGCATTTGCTTGTTATTGGTACGCAATCGAATAACCTCATGTTATGTTCAGCTATGACTGTAACCCAATGGGTCCCCCAACAAATATACAGTATTAGGTTGTCAAGGCCAAAGGAGGTAGCTCTTTTATTCTTCTAACTTAATTCACTAGGCACAGAGAACTCACTTGTTAAGGTATCAAACAACTCCAACAAGTGTTTTTTTTGGGAATAAGAGACCGAGTTCTAAGTTTAATGAGCTAGCTTCTTTGGCCGGAATGGCTGAAGAGAAATGTAAATTACCGGTACCCAGACATTTCACTGTGCATACAGTAAGCAGTAGCAATGATGATTGCAAAAGTAAGTATGGTAATTTCAGAAAGATGCAAGGTCTTAATAGTAAAAAATTGTAGAAATACTCCTCAAAAAGGAATCAAAGCGAAGACAAACTCTCAGAAGTGGAGAAAAAACAGACGTGTAGACAGGGCCATCTGCTGCTGAACTGGATGACGAGTAGCAAGGGACGAATCGAATCTCTAATAGCAAGCTTAATTAATTGTCTCTGCCAAGAAGGCATGATATTTCCGGGATTTGTGTGTCTGTCTGCCTGTTTATTATTATGTCTGTTAACACATAACTCAGAAAGTGATGGAAGGATCATGATGAAACTTACAAGAACTCCTAGAAGTGTCACGTTAAACAGATGATCAAATTGTCGTGCTTTTCCGTTCGTGCGTTTCTCTGTTCACCATTCCATCTCGTATTTAGCACTGCATTAATTTGTGAGGGTCTGTGTTCTCAGCGTGTTGCTTTATAGCTTGTCGTAGTACTACAGTACAGCTGCACACTTTTCATATTATTAGTTAAAGAAACAGTTCTACGAAGTAGGAGTAACAGCAATATTTACGCCTAGTATGAAACGGAGACATTATTCCTGTCAACGTTCCAAAAGACTCCCATACCCACCGACGACATAGAGCCGGAGCAGCTCGCTGGACTTCTCCTCTTTAGTGGACTGGACGACACAGGCGTACGGTCCAGCGATGTCCAGCGACGGGTCAGTGATGCGGATGTTGTGGGGAGGGTCGCTGGGGTCCGCATCCACGTGGCCGAGCAGGGGGGAGTGCACTGTTGGAGACAGTAACTCTTTATATTAAGGATTTATTCACAGCTATTGTGACAGCGCTGTGTTACCTCTCTAGAAAGACTGTAGTAATATAGCACAGGCTGCTATGACTAGAGTTAAGTTTTCGTCTCTTAAAGGAATCACACTGTCGGGAACGTTACAATTGTAAATACCACGAAGCAAAAACAAGGGCAACACTTTAATTATTGGCTAAATCACAGGAACCTATACTGCATGAATAATAATAATTCCCGTCGTGTGTTTCTTAGTAAATACATTTTTACATAATAAAGACCGATGTGTATTTATCTGTGTGTTTGTTTATTTATCTATTTTCTGTCACGGCTTAACAAATTAGATAGGCGAAAATTCAGGTGCCGAAGACAGTATGTTGGATACGGGGGTCGCACTTGGGCGCTCTAGGTGAGGGACCTGAGCTCGCCTGCATGACCGTGTGTGGACATGTTCATTGTTCAAACGTGCTACGGGTGATGTCACTTAACTACGCCTTATAATATATAGTTTTCCGCTTGTTACTGCTAACTGCTCAAACTACAGTAACTTTGACTAATTGAAACCGGGCAATATTACAGAGGAAAAAGCCTGCCATTTTTCACTTATTTTCCGACCTGTAATGTGGCTACGAAGTATGAAAATATATTCTTAGTCAGGCAGCAGATCTATGATTGTGAGCAGCAGCAGCAGCTAGAGCCTGACACCTTTTTTGAGCAATCCTCCCCCCCCCAAATTGTAGCAATGATTGCTCTAATTTCTCTCACAGAGTGACTGACAACCAAGAAAAAATATCATAGATTATTAACACTGATGGATGTAGAATACGACGCCGTCGAAAATAGCGGCGAAACTGCCGAATTTTTGGCTAATTTTTGTCAACTTTGGCAACAATGGAAATGATTGCAAATTTGCCAATTTTAACCGCAGCGTGACGGGAAAAAAACAAATAGTTTGATAAAAATATCAATAACGTCATAATGTGTTGATAAATAAGCACACAGTGTAAATAATTGTATAGTGAGTTGATGCACTCGTGGGCGTCAAGAGACTGGCAAGTCACGCCTGGAATGCTAAAAGCAACTATAGGACTCTTGAAACGCTTCTAAGGACCAATCCAACCACAAAACGACTTGACGCCTGAAGGTCTATAAGGGCGAACATTAACATAGATAATTAATTCTACACCAACAGAATAACATAATAAATTATTAACGCTGATATATAAAACAACGTCGTCGAAAATGACAGCAAAAATAGTGGGTAATTTTGTCACTTTTTACAACGTTGGTATCCAGCTGAGAGTAACTCACACCGACTTGACTGACGCGCTGGGCACCTAACATCTGAATAACAGCAACGTCCCTCATTGTCGCTAGTTACTACCCTATCAGAAATCAGGGCCGCTGCAAAAGCTAAAATTGCAATTCAGCTGCTGGATGGGGCTGCGGCGGCCTTAAATTGTGTTTGAGTTGTGAAACACGGCAGGAGACAAAGTTTCGTCCGTGGGAAAAGTTCATTAATTATTTTGGCACATAGCAAGCTGACCGACCGACCCGACAAGTCTTCTCAGCATACCAGTGTGACAGCCAGCAGTTGAAGTCCAGGCGAGGGAACAGTACTGTAACAGAGGCGGTATAATGCGAAGAAGCATCTAATTCCAGACTACTTCGTTATCACCTAACTTAGCATTGATCTTAAGCTGCCTTTCTCGAAGCACCTGAGACCAAGCGTCTCAAATGATAAGAGTCTCACCAAAGATGACACCGAGTATCTCCAAAGGGCTGGACCTTACAGCCACGCGTTACTACTAGGCGGATGGAGCGGCAAAACGTCCGGGACCGAGTGACTTACCGAGGACGCCGTGCTCCGGTGACCAGATGTAGACTGGCTTATCGTAATACATCCACTGGATTTTCAAGATCTGTTCGTCGTATCCAGCTCGGTACGAGCAGGTGAGTTCGTACTGACGGCCTACGAGCACATAGTCTTCATTAGGTGCCGTACCTTCCAGGGTCACCACCGGAGGGTCCACTGCAAGACCTGTAAAGCAGGAATGTTTGACTCAGCTTGCTCAGAAAAAATATTATATAAAAGGGGAAATGTGCGAGCGTAAAAGAGCTACAGCAACATAAATGGCAACACGCCGCAGGGAACGGAGCCTGTGTCAACGGTCAACCGTGAGATGTAAATTATAATCAGTAATTTTTGACTCAGTTTCTATGAAGAAGTAATTAAAATGTAAAATTTAATAAAATGAAGTCTATAAAGCATTACAAATATCAACAGAGCACCGTAAACGACAGCGTGTGACAGTTTGTGGTCCATTTTGGATGGAACAATTTAGGACTACCGGAATCTATCACCTCTTCAGCCCGAAAAGTTCAAAAAGATGAACCATTGTGCTTTATGTCTAGGCTGGACAAAACTATTTTGAATAGAATAATACGATTCATATACCAATAAAACAATAGAAGTGAAGAGACTAAAGATAGATCACCAGCATTACAAAAAATATATTCTTCCGTGTCAAACACTATTAATTCCTCACAAGAAAGTCGTGGTTGGCAAACACGCAGTAGGTCTGTGGATTCATTCGACTCCAGCAGGCACTCAGAGCGTCCTTGAAGAATAAACACCAAGTCTACAAGGGCCGTGGATAACTAAAATCATAAAAAAACAGTATGTAAAGAGCTTTAGAATTGGACTTCAGTCAGCCAGTACAGGGAAATCTTTGGCAAATCTCTTGCAGTGCTTCGTTGTTATGCATGAGAGGCATAAAAAATAACACAAGCAGCATACAAAGTTCGCCGTTGCGTAGTTTTATGAAGGAGGAAACATTTCGGACACTATTGTGAAGAGGCACAATGGAGAGATAACTACAAGCACGGAACCTGCATACATATATGAGGTTCTATGATTTCGGGGAAGCAGAAGACGACTGCTAATAAACTCCGTGGTATATCTGTTGGTGAGCTATGGTATGAAACTTCAGGGGGCTGCTTATAGCAATATTACGGCACATGTATATTTGTTATGTGGAATATGGAGAGGCTTTACTATAGCAAAACATGTTACATAATATAATTGTATTATAAACAGGTGCCTGCAATTTTCTGAGAACACGAACATGAGCGACCTCAATATAGTACATGTTGGAAAACACATCTATTTTTGCCTAGGTAATAAATATTATACCTACAATATAGCAGGCGCCCTTGAAAAGCAAGCACCTCATGCTCGACGAGAGCAAAGATCTCAGGGAAACTTACACGGCTTACTTACACGGCTCTGCTATGGGAAAGAAGGTCACTTTTACTCTTCCGGGGCCACGTTCTTGTAGCCTACATGTCGTCAAGTGCACGTGGTTTCTACACGGCAGTGATTGTACTTTACAGGGAATTTTTCTTAACTCTTTCAGTTACTGCTCTTCTGGGAAGTTGTTTTCAGTGTCATCGTACGCTCAAGGTTTGTGTATCTTAAGCTTCACTGAATTTGTTATGTTTTCTAGTTATTGAGCCTCGCATTGTTGCTAACTTGTTAAAATATAAAAAAAAGGGTACACTTGTTTTTTAAGCATACTCAAGGCCTTGGCAAGTCAAAGAGGTGCTCAACTACAATGAGATCCAACAAAAAGTATAGATAATTTATTCTATGCAGTTTCCTAAACTGAAAAGAGTACTGGAGCTCTAGCAGCATCCACACAGAGAAACTAAGTTAAAATGAAAATAAACTATAGCTGCAAAATTTGGGTCATAGGGTTACATGTCTAGTACCCGTCCCCCATACTAGGAACCGTCCACTTGCCATTAAAAACTTCCTGTGTGAAAACTAGCAGTGCTAAAGCCGCACATAGGCTTAAACTGTAGGCTTTCTAGCTATGCTAGTTTCCACACAGAAAGTTTGGAAAGGTACTATAGACATGTTTCATAGCCCAAAAGAATGGGTTGATTGCTTTTCAAATGCAGGGTGCAGCACTTACTATTGGGAACTCAGAGTCAGACTGCTTTGTTTAAAAGGACGTTGGTTTTAATCACTCAAGCGGTCTTTGTTACTAGAAGCATTTGTTACAAGATCAACGGGAAAAATTCTATTTTTATATTATAAATAAAAAGCCACATCCGGAAGCCATTGGAAGAGAAAAGTCAAAAGAAGCACTAGACACTAGACAGCCGCAAGACACAAGTAAAGTTTTTCAACAGTACAACAAAAAATAAATAAATAAATAAAAAATAAAATCACGCTAGAGAGACATTCAACTGATAAGTATGGTGATCTTACAGTCATAAATACTTACATGCGGGTATAAAAATACAGAAAGTCCAAAAAGTACTGAAGATATCCATTTCATAAACTGAAATTCGATGAGCCAAAGAAGGGAAGAAAGAAATTATATTCAGTAAGAAGATGCTTCACGAAATTAGCATTGTAGAGAAAAGAAACTTGAAATTTCGAAATGTCGCTGGTGAACTTTAAATAAGCATCTGAAGGGTTTAATTTTTTAATCTTACATATCAACTGTTAACGAAGGCCTTATCATCTAGTGCCACTGCTCAGTGTTGAAGAACGTTTAATATCGGACTCTCTAAATTATACCTGTAAAATAAATATGATGATGAAATTAAGAGTGGTTGTCTATACAACGATAGTGAATAATATACACTTTTTAGAGACTTTTACCCACAATAAAATACAAAGGGACGTACGAAAGCACAATAGCTTAGAAAGAATTTCAGTATGTAAAAAACTGGAATAGAAACATATCCATTTACATAAATAAAATTCATTTATACATATCTAAAGAAATACAATTACGTATCCTCAGACGCATTATATTCTACACAAGAGCTGCTGTTGTTCTTTATAACACAAGAGTTTATAGTTCCATAAAGAAGAAGAAGAAGAAGAAGAAAAAAAAAAAACTTTCGGTTGCAACGTTCCATATAACCTCCAAAGCCTGGCAACTACGGGGCTGTGGAGGTATCTGTTTTTTCTTTCACAAGGAAGAAGCGCGCGTGCGACTGCAGCACTTCATGGCCAGTTTTTTGGTAGAGCTCAGGTATAGTGTGAAGGTGCGTAGGATCTGCACAATGGATCTCACACGCAAGTTCCGTGGAACAGATTATGTGCAAGGACGTCGTATATTTTTGATTCTAAACACTTAGTTTGATTTTTGTCCGAACACACCACAGCATATGCGATTACAAAAACACTGTGTTCCATGGATATGGAGTAAAGTAGGCCGGATTTCATAGACATTCTGCTTTGAAGGCAATGACTATAAAACGTCTGATATCACAGGAATTCTAATTTAAGCTTAAGGACTGTTGACAATAAACGATTTCATACACAACTAATTGATGAGCAAGAACATATTTGATTCCATAAACAATGCGCTGTACGGGCAAAGACTGCAAATAATGTCCAATATCAGATACATTCTGATTTAAGCACAATGATTCCACAATGTCCCCGAACCGAACTCTGTTTGATAGAGCAGGAAGTATCAAATTCGTCGTTTTATTATTATAAATTTGAAATAAAAACATTCGTTAGTAATTAAGGGCGTAATTACGCCTTCGTGTGCTAGGTTCATCACATAGGAAGTTTGTTCACGAATACCTTCATCGAGAAAGAAATGTAAGCAAAAAATGAAGCAAATTTTTACCTCCGCCAAGGAAGACCATGTTTCAGCTGGTTTGTTCATCTGTTGGCGGCATATGCTCAAAAAGTTATGAGCGGATTTTCATGAAACGAAATAAATGATCAAATTTTGGTGGTGATACGTCTGTCCGTCTCTTTGTTTGTCTCTCATTCTGGTCTATTATTTAGCACTAGCTTGACTGGTGGAAGTTCACGTTTTCGGAACTTAAGTGCCTTATCCGCAGGTGATGTTGCAGCTTGCCGCAGTTCCTGCTGACAAGGTTAGTTTTGTAAAGTTAGGCAGGCTTTCAATACTTCCCCTTCTGTTTCGTGAGGTGGGTCGCTGATCGAGGTGGCCGACCTATTCCCGATAGACTGCTACCTTCTTGTTTTTCGTTTCTTTCCCCTGTGCGGCGTAGCTGAGTGAAAGCGTTCAGCAGTGCCCGGGGGCTGGAGATGTACAACTTTTTCCTGCCAGTAGCCCACTGACCACTTCGAATCTGAGACCTACCAGCAGAAAAGCCGAGACAAAAATCATTGATAATTTGAAACCAGACGTACTTCGATCGCGCCCTGCTGGCGCACGAGCCTGTGTTATACCACAGGAATAGTTCGGCGCGATATAGACTTTGTGTCCCTGATGCGCTAGTAAAATTTTGTACTACTACTACTTTAGTTACATTTAT